>JARFNZ010125464.1:0-11797 GCA_031763405.1 Balanus nubilus
CGCAGGTAGATGGCGACACGGTCCTCCCGGGTCTAGGGCGGCCCTCTCTCGCCAGTTGCCAGCTGGCTGAATATAACAACGCGGGCCAAACAAGGTGCGTCCTCCCAGCCTCGAACCCACTGCCACTGAGTCAAGAGCCGATCGTCATACCCATAAATTTACCCCTCAAAAAATATTTGATATGGATTTTATTACCTAACATTTTTTACCTCATATTTGTATATCGGTGACCTTAGGTCAGGTCTTACGTCCAAATTATAGGTAAGTCAATGGGAAATATTCAAGTTTTAAACGCTTGCTTGGTCAAGAATACACAGCAGATCAGTTCTACACTCGCAATAACCGCAACGTCATATGAGGTCATACGAGGTCACAGGTCGTTTTTACCAATAACCTTTGATGGATTGTTGATAGAGACGTGAAAATGGTATCAATGTGTTCGTCTCGTCAGGACGCATCGACTCATATGCAGTATGACCTAACATAATTTGCTAAAGTCACCACGTGACCTTCACCTGAGGTCGAATTTTGAAGTTAACCTTAGCTCGAATCCGAGGAGATCGCTACCGGGCTGTTTTAGGAGCGTTTTATTGCTGTTTCTTCCTAGCTGTATGTATTGGTCATGAGATAATGGCTGAAATTCCTGAGAAGCAACTTTTTATTATTATTTTACCTTTAATGATCTCTGGTGAACTGAATTTTAACTTGAGCGAAAGAAAAAGAAAAGTAGTTTCACACTTGCAGCGGTGAAACTGGTAGGACGGTGGACTGCATGGTGTGGTGCAGTGTGTATTGTGCAGACTACATGGTGTAGTCTGCAATGGCACTGGGAAAGGGAAGGAACTGGGATAAGTAAGGGGGAGGGGGTAGTTTGATATGTGGTGATCCCTCTGCGCTGCACCTCTGTCGCGCATGCGGCGCTGGGGACGTCACTGAAGCCCAGGAGCCTTAGGGCCTCAACGCACGAAGGAACGGCGAGCAGAAAGAACATCAAAATATAGGTACTGGTGAGTGTGACGAGGCTATCACAGGGCATTTTTTACTTTATCTATACCAGTACCTCAGCGATGTCATCCTTCACCAATATGTTTCCCCCTCCTACACCCATGTGTCAGGGACATAGTGAGCAAATTCAAAGAAAGAAATCCTGTTTTGTCTAAGGCGGATGTTGTGAGGCTCTTTTTGCCAAAGCGAGTTCCTCGATCGACAATGTACAGCATCATCAAGATGATGGAGGAAAGGGGAAGCGTTGTGTGAGTGCCGTTCCGAATTCAATCCCAAGTTTACTTCATCTCTGATTTCCTTCAACCTTGATATCTCCCATCCTTGATTTCTTTCATCCTTGGTTTTTGTTTACATCCCGAGGAGAGCATCGTTCTTTTGTGGAGGGAGACACGGGTCTCGGCATTTAGGCGTGTCTGGGTGGCACTAAGATATAATGTAGCTGTGTGTCACTTGCGCAGATGTGAAAAAGACCGTCACAGATCTTGGTGAGGGTTTTGTAATGCAAACATGATTATTATTAGTAATGGTGAAATGCTGATCGATCCGTCATGGATTTGCGACGAATGTGGCGCATAGACGTGCTCTGTGTAGAGTGTATTTTTAGCCACGATTTTCTATCAGATACCGTCCTCATATCTGATTTTGTCACTTGGGCAAAATATATCTGGATGAGTTGGTCAAGCCTGTTTCGACTGGGACTCTGCGTGAGGGTGCGGCAGCTATACGTTGATCATGGCAGGAAGGGAAAATCTGGCAGACATCGCCTTGAAATGGACGCCAGAAGGAGGCAGGAACTGGTAAGGGCCGCCACTGCAAAAGTTGGTGTCTCCATCCGCCTTTTGGCTAGGCGCTACGGCATAAGTAAATCAATCTTATGCGGATAAAATTCTGAAGGAAGAAGGGCTCAAATATAGGAAAAGATGTAAAGCCCCCGAAGTCACTGTCAAGCAGCAAAAGACTCAGAAATATCGGATACGTCGGCTCTCGCGCGGTGTCTTGCGTGCAAACCAGGAGTTGGACGTCGTTATTGATGAGTCTTATTTCACCCTTTCGGGAAGTGCAACGCCTGGGAACCGCGGTGTTTACACTGGTCCAGGCGGCGACGTACCTGATCATGTACGACATCGACCCATCGGGAAATTCCCAAGGAAGATCATGGTATGGATCGCCATCTCACTAAAGGGGGTGTCCAAACCCGTCATGCTTCCGAGCCGCGCCAACGTGGGGGGGGCTGATGTGTACCGCCAGAAGTGTCTCAGACAGGGGCTTTTGCCGTTCATCAACGCCAAATATTCTGATGGTGGATATGTGTTTTGGCCGGACCTGGCTGCCGCCCACTATGCACGAGGCACGCTGGAGTTCCCCCAAACTGTAGGAGTGCTGGTCATAAGACGTGACCAGAATCCTCCAAACGTGCCTCAACTCCGGCTGATCGAGAATTTCTGGGGCTTTCTCAAGCAAGAAGTTTACAGGGGGATGGGAGGCAGCTTCTCAGTCCCATCTGAAGCGGAAAATAGGGAAAGTGCTTAAGAGCATAAACCCAGAGGTGCCGCTCACTATGATGAGGAGGGTCGGTGAGCTCGTGCGCGCCGCGAACCGGCACGGTGCGCAACACCTCGTTCACTGAAGGGTATGTGATAGACTGTGATGTGTGTTAGTTCTGTGCGAAATTTCAACACTCAGCATAAGAATATACATAAGTTATCGATGTTTCAACTTTGTCCAAATAATTAGTGGACACCCGTTAGTGGCCAACCCAGTTATTGTCTCATGCAAAGATCAACAGCGTTACTATCGACGATTATAGCGAGAGTCAGAGTAAGAGGCAGAGTCACGTTTCGTTTATCTATCTCCCAACCAAGAAGAAACTCAGGCCGCCTATTCCCCACCTAGCACAACATTCCCTCTCACACAGATCACGCGGAGACGAAATACGCCTGCCACGGCTGTGTCGCCGAGGCGCGACTGACCTGCACGATGAGCACGTAGCTGACTTCGTCCGAGTTGCCGTCCGAGGGGACGATGGTGACAGTCTGGAAGTTGCCGCCGGGTCCGGCGGTGACCGCCTGTCCGGCGGCCGCCAGCTGCACCGTCTGGCCGGCGTCCCCGGCGCCGGCCGATACCACCGTGGCCGCCGCCGCTCCCCGCGCCGCGCGCTGACGGTACACGGACGGACGGTCAGCAGGCTGTCAGCCGACCAGTGTGAATTTGGACAAAGCTGGTGAATGCTGCCTGTGCATGGTGATGGGGTGCTAGAAAGTACAGTCTGAGTATTATTGAAAGTTATCCAGTTGATGGATGAGTAACGTAGGGAAAATACTGCATGAAACCAAATGAGTGCCAGCAGGATTGGCTTTGGCACTACAAGATCAATTATTGAAACCAATCTTGGCTCTGATTAAAGCCACGCATATCATGCATTAGGGTTCACCATCCCCCACCTTGGGCCTGCCTGAGGCTGTGAGCTGCTGCTGCTCCTCCGGGGCCTGTCTGATGAAGTACTGTCCGTTCTGGTCCATATAGACCTGGCCCACCTCGCCTGCTCCTGGCACAACACAGCAAGCAGGTCAGCGTCTCATAATGGAACCATATCTTGAATCTTGGGTGTTGGAGTGGAAATTTGAAGCTAAAAAGAATGAGAGTTGATAATTGTACAATAATGGAATGTAGTTTCATTAACAACATGCATTTTTTTATGTGTCAGAATAAATATCACAACTCTTAACTAATAACTTGGAAGTGAAAAACTCACTTAAAAAATAAAGAGGCAGAGGAGAGTTATTCACATCAGAATGTCATTTCCCACCCTGAGCTGCCAATTTTGGAACTCTGGGCACAAGTGTGTCAAAGATAACAACATTTGACCAGGATGAAAGATGATGATGTACCTATTTAGTGCAGGAAATGTAGGTAACACACAATATGCCTATATTTAAATGTTTATTTTACAGGATTAATAAATTGAAACAAACACCCAAGTAATTAAACTGAGCCAATATAAATACCAAATTTAGACAACTAACCTGTTCCTATAACACACAATATACATTGAAGCATCTATGTAAAAATGTGATAATGTTAGCAACCGTGCCTCACATTATTTAATATCCAAGATAATTTTGTTACACTTACCTGGGTCATGCTGATTAGTCTGGATCTCCTTTTGGAATGTATCCAGATAGTTCTGAATATCTGACATATTCTCTGTCTGGGCCTCCATGGCTGGAGTGAGCAGCTGAGCCTGTGGATAAAACAACAGTGTCATCCAAACTCACAGCCTTGCAGCTAACTTCTGGTTATATTCTGGCATGGAATAACAAGAGGTGGCAGGTTGAGGACATGGGTATTACACTAGAGCAAAGAACCACAGTCCAATAAACAATATGAGGTTACCAGCAACACTTATTACTTGTAGTACCAAATACCTTAAGTCTAAACTGTGTCCCCATTCCTCACTCAGTTCTCAATGACCTCAGCTAATCAGAGGTCTAGGCAACACCTGCATCACACAGGCTAAAACATGCAATGTATGACACAAAATATCAGGACGGACAAGTTGTAGTACCGAACAAAGACAACAGATCAAACCAGCAGGTCCAATGATTCATACTGTTATATACCTATTTGCAAATGAGCCTAACTGTAGCATGCAGTGATGCAGAAATTATATTTTAATTTCAGGGCATTGATAACCAAGTGACTAACAAAAAAATAATGTAATAGGTATGTAAAAGCCCAGGAATAAATATAGTGTGCATGCAGTAGTGTAATATGTTACTCCAAGAGCCCAGCTGTCGCTGACATCGGCCCTTATCAATAATTAATAATAGATACCCTCAGACCACTTTTGATTTTCTTTGTTTGTGGCTTTGCTTATTATGTGTATTGCATGATTGATTTCACTTGAGGAAGTATGATGCATGAAATGTTACCAGTTTATTTTAAGCCATGAGAAGCAGTTATAAAATGATCCCATTTAGTAACCTGGTACTTGCATGTAGTATTTGCATTAGAAGTTTAGCTGGTTAATCTACAGATAAAACTACCAGACAAAGTATTCTGATACCAACAAAACCTGTCAAAGGAAGGGTTAAAACATAGCACTCCATTCCTGTTTTCATATTGTGAATTTGATGGCAGCCTCAAGAATCATTTTACCAATTTATTGAGTATTTTTCATTTAATACAAAAAATGGTTATGTTAGCATTGTTTATATTTCTGGCATATTCTAGAAAAAAACATACAATTCATTACATGCCTCATTTAATGACATTTTATATCCTTAATTAAGCTATGGTAGTTGATAACATGAGCAGAGACTCTATATGCCTGCTATCAAGCAATTTTCATATGCTCCAGAAAGTCAAGACACAGGCCAAGCTTGGGTCTATGTCTGATGGTGATTCCTATAAGTATAACCTTACTCTCTTGTGAGACAATGCCTTCTATTTCATAAATGAATGGGGGTAAATCTCTCAACAGGGTGGGTGTATCACAGAACACCTCCACAGCTTCTTATGAGTATACATTGCAGGATTTGTATACCACCTGTACTCAAGGTGTAACAAAAATTATGCATCCCAATAACTTAAATATTGAAGTAATAAAATATTTGCAATCAGTAGGAACAATAACAAACAATCAATCATTGAAAATATATGACAATTCCATAGACAGGAAAGGACAAAATTGAAATAAATATAAATAAGGATTGAAATAAGGATAAGATAAAGAACAAGATGAAAGTGTTTAACCCAGTTATGATATAGTTGTAACAAATATGTTAATTGGAGAGAAAAAAAACTTTGCTTTGGATCTGGATTCACTTGGCATTGGCACCCACCTACCTATGAACTGAAGGCTGAACCTATCTACCCTTAACATCTAACATTTGTTTGGAAGTCTATCTCTTAACATCAAAAAGAATAAAAGGGATTCTGAAATGTTTTCAGTCGATTTAGCTGAAAACGCATGCTTTCTCCCAAACTAGCGCCCCCTCGAATTAGGTGTATCTTCAATTATTGTCCGCTGCGGCGGCGCTAGCGTCCCACATACACCAGCGACCTCTAGCCGGGTCCTGAGAAACTACCACGATCAACCAGAACAGTCATGAAATGCACCAAAAAGATAATGAGGACAACAAAAACCACGGGTGATATTCGTGCAAATTCAATGACAAGAAATAATGGAATTTTACCTATCTGAAGGCAGAGCCAGTGGAGACCCACCAACGCCCAACTTTAAAGCCACAAGATGGCGGACAACGGATGACTTTCGATTCAATAATAGAGATGTATTTCTTTACAAGTACTCAACATTTTATCGTAAAATAAGCTCAAAATGGACTAAACTACAAAAAAATCCATTTATATACATAAAAAATAAAATCAATTTAACACACAGGTAAGTTATAACATAGGGTATAACATGCAGATCTCCAGGAAGTGTTTCGCCATCTCTAGAGCCTACTAGAGTAGCCACATTTCGTACTGTAGAATGCATATAGAGCCGCCACTTCTCACAAACAAAACTAATAGCCCTTTTAAAGGAACATAATCACATAAAAACAAAAATTTGCAGGTGATAAAGCAAGTTTCTTCTGTTATAACTGGCGAGTCCGTTTGCAGAGTTTGTCCTCGATCGTTTGCATTCTTCATTAGGACGTTTTTTTCGCATCTATTTACAACTCGTCGTTTAGTGTGTATTTCCCATATTTACGTTTTCCATATTAACGTATTTCCATAGTTCCATAGTTCCATAATACGGTACAATTTTTTTTAGAGAAAAATCCATATAGCAAACGATCGAGAGCGCACTCATCTAAAACCTGGACCCGTAAATTTACCCACACAGGAGGCACTCTAAACAAAGGTATCAAATTTGGGAATAGTTGGAGATGACCTTGACGCTATTTTTTTTTAAATTCTGTTGCTTTCGGTACTTTCAATATGTTTTTGTGTTTTGATTGATATTTCCCGACTGAAAAAGCTGGGCTCCAACAAAACCTATACAAACATGCCGCACCAAAGGCCAAAACACCGCAAAGCTAAGGATTCTAGGCATAGCCAATTATTATTGTAAGTTATATGACGTCATGAGCCCAAAGTTATCTGATGTGTTCGAAGATTGTTTATGCCATGACGAATGAGAATAAGTAAAAAAAAAAGATGAATAACATGGCAGTAAATGTATATTTTTATATTATTAATGGCCAGGACAACGGAATGAGACAACCCCTGAGAACGGAATGAGACAACGGAATTCCGTTGTCCTGGCCATTTATTATAAAACAAATATACACATTTACCGCCATGTTATTGATCATTTATTTGTACTTAAAGCTCTCTGGATGAATATGGACAGATGGACAAGGTTTTCTTTGGGTACGATAGAAAACACGACTTATTTGCTTTCCGACTAATCAACCATACCTTTACAATGCATCGGTTTCGCTTTCCGACGACACTTCTTCGAATTTGTCGTGAATGCGGCCTGTAACTCGCGTTGCCGATTCTGGACGTTATCCCTTCGAAATGGTGTTATCATAGATATTCTAATTCAAATTAATATTTTTTGTCATAAATTTTTGCTAAAACATGCAATAGATTGGATAATATCTCATAATGAGTTTTTGATGCTGCAAATGGTTGGCAAACCGAGCTTTCCCATTGGTGTCTGTTTATGTCGTAACAGGACTACAACTTATGCAGTTTGCCACGAGGGCGTATTCTACCGTGGTGTTTGCAAATAAACAGCTTTGGATGAACGATGATATACAGCGGCGGTATATAGGGCGTCGCGTTGATATTGATGTTGGGGGTGGGTGCGTATCGGGAAGAGCATCATGAATTAGTTTCCTAGCCGTTTATCTGAGCGGTAGTTTGGTGTGGTTACAGTTTGCTGCATGCATATGATCATAGCACATAATGCTATGGAGATTTTCCCTTCCCTTCATTTTGTTCTTTTTATTTGAACATTCTCAAATAAATTAAGTTTTATTTTTATTTTGTAAGTTTAATTTTGTAACTTTGTGAGTTTTTAATTTTCATTTGTAAGCTTACATGAACATATACATGACCTAGAGGCATGAGCCTTCATAGTTTGATTGCTGGTGACCCAGGTTCATGTTCCAGGCGGCCTGTGAAAAAATTGTCATGGTCCCATATGCAAACCCTCAGAACAGGGTGAGAATTCCATTAGCACTTGGTCTCAAGTGGATATGGTGCTTGAGGCCCGACTGGAAACTGCTGTAATTTGTCAATTGCACCAAAAATGTTGCCGCTCATTCTGCGCAACTGAGCAACAAATTTTGCCTCACTTCCAGCATAATTTTGTCAAACCAAAATTTAGCATAGACCCCCGAGATTTGGACACACCGCCAGTGATGCATCCAACTTTGATCTAAAAAACTACTGGACCAATGTTCTTCAAAATACCACCATTTGATTCAGAAGGGGCAATCTTATAAGCTGTTGTGTGTCTCAAGACCCCAGACTGCAAAGTATGGCACTTTCAATGAGATATCGTTGGTGCGGGACCAGGGTTGGATTTTTACTTTTTTGTCCTGGTATGCAGAGTATATCTTCACGGGAAAATTGAGTACATAATTTGAAATATAATAGGTACATTCAAAATGCAAATTTTGCATGTATTTAAAAAAGCAAACAACAGTTGACAATCAGCATATAACACTGATTAGTGAATACATTATAAAGACAGAAAATCCTGTCTACTAACTTTCATGAATCGTGATAGATACCCTTGTACTACCTGAAACCTGTAAGTTAAGTACTACCTTGTCTTGGTACTACCTAAAGTAAAATATATGTGGCCATGTTGGGGCCTGGGCAATCAAAACCGCTCAGAAAACTATCAATGAGGCAGAAATCCAACAAACTTAATGGAATGTAATTCAAGTATGAAGTTATCTGATATGTACTAACCAGGCTAATGCAATTACACAACATTCATATCAGGCCCAGTCAGGGAGCAAGAGTGTGTTATTAATGTATGGCTGCCCTGCATTACAGAGGCAGGGGTCCATGGTCATGGTTCGTCGTGGTCATTTTCTAGATAGTGACAAAAATACAAATCTCCTATCGTGAAAAATGGTATTCGTGAAGATGTTGACATTTTTGTATTTGCAGGTCGCTTTGCAACTAGGCATTCACTCACCGTCGAGACGACGGCGACATTAACGACTTGGGGCAGCTGTGCTGGCAGCTACCCTTCAATGGATTACGTGTTCTTTACGGCACTGTGTGTCATCTGTGTATGGTTGATGATTGAGGTTGACCAATCAGCGCGTCGATCGTTAAGAGTGGCCTTCGTCGGGAGAGAATCCAGCCATTAATTAGCCCGTTTGCCGAACTTGCCCTTTGCCTTCACTTCGCCAGAAGCTTCATTCGTACACTGACTTTAACGGGGACGGAAGCGAAAATGGCCCGTGACCGCTCCCTGTAGCTGAATGTGATACCGTGTTCTGACACGTGCACGATGTCGCTCGTGCGTGGTGTTCTTCGTTAATTTGTATTTCTTCACCCTTCAGCTGTTAAGCGTCTTTTCGTTGTTATAGCCGGGAATATTGTAATGTACGGTGAATTGTGAAATGTACTCCCCGTACTCTTATTCGAGTCGTTTCGTGTTTGTTGTGTGGCGTCATCTACATCTACATGATGTGACGCATTCTGCCACCTACCCCAAATAGAGTATCTAACGCTCCCGCACAACGCATTTTGTTTCCTTCTCTGTTGATGCCAGACTCATGTCACACGCATATACAAACTTTCCTCAAACGCGTAAGCTTTTGTTCCTCCACTACCGACGTCATCGCTGAATGCCACTTCAAACATGGAAATCCCAGCGCTCTTATTAGAGTAGTTTACAAGTGTTCGCTGTGTGTCGCCATCTGTCTGCATGGTTCGACACGTGCTGCCACCTACTCCCAACGGCAAGCGAACTTCACCGGACATATAACGTTACCTCGCAATGCATTTGGTTTCCCTCGCCGTTGACACCGGACTATCGTCTCACTCATATAAACAATTGTTTTTCAATGTCTAAGATTACGTTCCTCCGCTACTGACCCCATCGATGAATGCCGCTTCAGCTTTGGAAATACCTACTGCTGGTATCGATCAATACAAAGGTCAAAATCAATCGAGAATATTAACAAGGCAATCCAATCCATGTATTAGAGACTAGAGTACATGAGTAACAAATCCAAGTAGACATGTGCTCAGATCCCAGACATCACGCATTTGGAATATAGTGGCGGTGAATTGGTTTTTACAGGCGCGTCAACTGCTAGGGTTATTTGCGCCCATGCATTTGGAATATAGATTCTGACTATAATAGCAGTGATACAATCATAATACATGTTGCAAGTTATTCCGACTGCATCCCTCCTTGGCATCTGAGACTGTCTTATTCATATATCTAGCAGAGCATGGAAAATAGCCCGGAATCCACTTTGAATCACTGGGCCTCAGATCTCGAATCCTGAAGGATTTCGTGCTATTTTCACGCTGCTTCGTTACTTCGATCAGCGAAAAAATGCAAATGGAAAAAGAAAGCACGGAACCAATCATAGTTTGCGATGCACTAAGTTCTATAGCGCATTGTCCGTCGCCACATTTCTCAATTAGATGCCAAAACGCCTGGGGACATGTAACATGTCTGAACACAAGCCGCATGAGGCGAACACAAAACGCATGTGGCGAACACTAGTTATAGCATGCATGGCATGAGACAGACGGAGGCGAGTATACCACAGGGTAGGCTGGGAGGCTGGGACCAGGGGCGGATCTAGAAAATCTCCAAGGGAGGGGCTATTGGAAATCGGAGGCCCCCTACCTGCCAAAAATTTTGGAGGCCCCTACTAACCCAAAAATTGGAGGCCCCTACCTACCTTCCAGCAATATTTATGTCCCCCGGGATTTGGACCAATATATTTCAATGGAACCCATTTTTAACTTCAATATTTTAATTTCTGAAATTGACCAAACCTGAGATCCCATAGACCTGTGCACAGGTCCGGACACAGCTGTGTCCGCGGTAAATATGAATGAATGAATGAATATACAACTATACGCAGGAAGCAGGGCTGCTTTTTAGTAACTACAGCCTGCAAGATGCATTTGCAAACGGCGTTAGATAGATCGTGACAAGGATTATATAAATTACCCAGGTCATTATCAGGTCAGGTTAATATTGAGGTCACCAGAGTTCACCGAAGGACAAATTTTGTCATATTGCGAGTAGCTGGGACATCGCTTCACAAAGCCTCGATTATCTCGGGAACTAAGATAGTTAGAAAGGTCCAATAAGGTCACACGAGGTCAAATTTCCCATATTAGGACATTTTCCAGACAATTCGCATTATGAAGAAAAAAACTATTATAGCTAGGAGGAATCCGCAAACGGCATTCGAAAGCCCTTGAAACGCTCTTTCAGACGCCATCAGATTTGACCTCAGGTCAATAGTTTAGGCTCCAGAGGTCATCAAATTTCAAAAACATGTTTTTTTCTTCAGCGAAACTTTGTTCGATAACTTTTAACTAACGATAGGATAGTTATTTCGACACCATCGTGTTTCTCTCGTCAAGGCGGTTCGAAGCATACCAATTTTGACATGTTTAGGGCAATCTCAAAATTTGACCTCGGGTCAAGGTCAAGGTGACCTAAGTAGTTCAAGTTGCATATCAGTCGATGCGCCAGGATAAGAGGAACACATTGGTGCCTGTCTCACGTTTCTATCTCTTCTCTATCAAAAGTTATTGGCAAAAAAGT
>JARFNZ010125475.1:0-11795 GCA_031763405.1 Balanus nubilus
TTGATGCCCAAATAAATGAAAAAAAAAACGGCGGCGCTGGGCGCCGCCGTTTTTGGCTATGGTCGAAAACCTTCGGGGGGCGTCTAAACGCCCCCCCCCCCGGCACGGCGCGGGTTAACAGTGAAATATGTGACACACAATAGAAATTTGTGCAGATGGCTGGCCTGTCGTCGTGTTCATCGAAATTACTGAATACTTCGCTATTGCTAATAACCGCCTTTCTACCAATCAGCGTCATGGTAGAGAGCCGGTGTCCGACTCTGATTGGCCGGCCATTGGTGACGAAGTCTTTAAGAATGTAGGTAACGATCGCCGTTGAATATTTGTGTGTGTCCCCCATCCGCTGAAAGAACATGAAAATGCCCGCCGTTAGGATACGCACACACATTGTTTTTTGCGTCATGGTCGTAAACAAATGTAAAATGTGATATACAAATGAAATATGAAACAATTCAGATAAGACTCAGCATCCAGGGTCGCCAGGTGCAATGGCCGATTGCTCGCTGTGATAGATTCGCCAGGCTATTTCTCACCAAGTATAACGTAAAGCCACCAGACAGAGCAAAACACTAAGACATTGTTTCTGGTACACAACATAAAATTATAATCGAAATATACAATTTTTGTAAGCAAGCCTACCAAACAATACATTTGAATTTTTGTCGCGTTGGAACAATTTGTAGAGGGAACTCGGTATCAGGTCCGAGGCGGCCACCGTTTCGCTGCTACTAAATTGCTCGCTTTTACTACTTCTCGGCCAGAACGCTCTACCTCGTTTATAAAGCTTTAACTCGTCCATGTCTATCGCTAACGAGGCTGTCGGGAAAATGTTCATACCGACATCTAAGGTTGATAAGCTTTTCTTGAACAAGTTTTACAAAAGAACAAAATGACAACGCATTTTCTGATTGAGAACATGCTAGCGCATCTTGGCGAACGTTATTCTGTCGTTCTAAGAATAACAAATATTTACAATTAAAATGTGCTAAGCGACTGACATGCATCAGTATTGTTTATAGTGATTTTGGTTAAATTACGTCGTGTTTAATTCGACGCATTTGTTATACTTTATCATAGCAGAATGAAAGGTTTTCGGTAAATAAAGCGTAGCATTTTGATTTATGTAATGTGTACCTATAGTCTATTTTCACTCGACAACGTGGCCTTTTCTAACTAATTAATTTTGATAAAGGTGTCTGCCACTGACAGGCAAACAAAATTATTAAACAAATCCAATACGCCTTAAGGGCTTCCGCTCTTAATCAGCTGAGTATGAGCAGCTGACTTCGAGGTTGCGTGCTGTCGGTTAATAAGTTCGACATGAATACGTGCCGTTCCATTTCAAAGCGTGCCTTCCTCGTTTCTGCGGGACATGTTGGCCGCGCCTGTCCGCCGCGCCTTCTGAATGGTGCTTGCCACCTGCACCTAATGGCGTTACCATGGCGTCATAGGACCGGGGTATGTCAGCCAGCACCGCCGTATAATATACAGCAGCGCCAAGGTAGAATCATCACCATCAAGATCGTATCACACGGTTACTGGCCTCATCAACCATGACAAACAGGCTGAACATGTATTGCAAGGCTATGCTTCCAGACTCAATTCGAAACGGTACAGAACAATTCAGCCGAGTTCCTCACGGCCAAAGTATGTTTATGTGATGGCGTTATATGAAGGAATATCAAATGACTCATTTTTGACATTAATGAGGGATTGTTTTATAATACAGATATATAAAAGGTATTCTTTCACCTCAAAATAGTATTCTTCGCAAAACGGCTTCCTCGCTATATCCTTCGATACACATGAATAACTCTCTGAATAAAGTTAACACAAATTTATATAATCATCGTATTACCATTTCGCTTCAAAATACATTTAATCGTTTGATATCGTATCCCTTACAACTTCTGTCATTTCATGGGCCGATCATAATGGCACTGCATCACGCACCGAAAGGAACAGTGTCATGTACCTAATACGTGACGCTCGATTGGATTCGGTCGTGTTAAGATGCCATAGGGACAGCCAGCACGGAGACGTGCATTCAATTACTGCTTCGGTGAAGATGAAAGATGGGAAAGATAAGGAAAGAAAATCAAGTAACTTGGCAGAAATCCGGAATAAGTTGAACATAAAACCTGCCCTCAAACCGTTGATGGCTTTCAGATAAACTGCCTTGTGTCAATATATTTTTATATCCAAGCTACGAATCTGCCATCTCAGTTTAAAATCCATGTTAAAGGTGGACTATTCACAACCTCTCTGAAAGCGGCTGAATACCCCCCCCCAAAAAAAAAGCAAAGAATCTGACTTGCAAGGATGCAAGTGTCCTCCATTGAAGACCTGGACATTTTGTTGTGATGCCTAAAGCACCAGCTCACACTCGGTCATGGGCAAACAATGCTAGTTGTCTATTCCACTTAGCATGCATTTTCAGATCACTTTCCTAACAACCCCCGACTGAAACGAAGTTAAGTGCATGAAGTTGAGTGGAAGGAAATGATGAACCACGCTTATATGCAAACATAACTGCCATAAAACTTCAATATGAACCTTTTTATCGACATGTTTTCGCCATTGACGCTGCCATTTCAGCAGGTTTACGGCCCAAGTCCCTGAAGTTGACGACTACGCTCCTATGTCATTCGGGATCATGAATGTATTTCAACCGAACGTTTCGGCCCCGATATTTCCAGCCCAGTCCCTCCCGCGCGCTCTCTCGCCTTCAATACCGCCCACATACATCACAGTGCGCCTCGCCGGCTCCCCTCGGATGCGGGCGGAATGGACGCGAGTCCAGCTGTGACAAGAACGATGCTCAGACCAATGACTGACTGATGTTATCCGTATCATGGGGCGAATCTCGCGCGCTACCGTTAGCTGTTTGAGGGTGCGGTGCATGGAAACAGCGACCAGCAATGGCTCGTACTTCCGTTAAGAGTTCATGCAGGTACTGCGGGATTGGCTGTGACGGCGGTTTTGCATATACATGCGGTCATACGGAAACGGCTGGCGTCGTGCCGTTATTATTCGATGTATGTCGACGGTTGCCCTGCAGCAGGCTGGTATATGTTGGACCGTTTAATGTTGGGTCATTCTGTAAGCAGCGCTGACCTTTATGAACGTTAGATCATATTGCTGTGGAGTTGAAATTCTCGTGGCCTTAAGTTCAAACAGTACAAAAATGTCTTCTAGAATGTTTTCCCGAAACTGTGCATACGAGGGATGATCAAAAAGCACGCGACCCCATTTTCTAACTAAAAAAGCATTAGGTTCCGGTGGTGATAACCGTTGAGGATGATAATTGAATCGTTATGCACTTAGTGAAATATTTCAAGCACCGACACAATGGGTTCATTCTCTGTCGAGCCTTGCATATGTATACACGTGCCGTTATTCCTCGTCGTATTTTCGTCTACCGCCGCGATGGCTGAAAAAGTGATCAAATATATTGCATCAAATTTTGTCAGATACTTGGGACACGCAAACCGACACTAATTACTATCAGGGAGGTTAAGTGCAGGCTTTTGGCGATGAGGCAGTGGGTTTACCAAAATTGTGGTCTGGTTGAATAGCCTCAAGAGCGGTCGAACTTCGTTGAAGAACAACATTTTTGTTTATTTCCATTCACCTCTAACGGGTTCCCATTTACAGGAGGGCTCCTGCTGCTCCTCAGGACTACGGCCATGTGCGGGAGCCCACCCCGCACCTGAGTTAACCTGCTGGAGGCAGCAGTCCGAAGAGCGGGCGGCACCGGGATTTGAACCCGGGTCCTCCCGCTCGAGGGGAAGCGCGCTCCCCAGACCGCCGCCCTACCTACTAGGCTAATCAGGCCGTTTGAAATATTTGAAATTGAACATAAAATGAACAACATGGACCCGGGCAGGCAGGCGCAGCAGGTTCTAAGCGAGTTGAAGGTCATGTTGACGGGTTTCTTTGACTGTCAGGGTGTTTTTGACAATAATTTGGCACCATCCAGAAGGTCTGGAAATAACAAATGAATAATATCTTGGAACTGCCGAGTCGGATGCAGTGCGGCGTAAGAGACCGGAGCTGTGAGCGACTCCGTCATGGTGATACGACAGCCCGCTCGTCCCACCTGACAGGAATTTTTACTTAGCACGGGACCACGCAGTAGCGACAGGCCCCGTGCTCGCCTGATATGGTTATTTGTAAGCTCTCGCTGTTTATTGGCTTACTATTTTTTAGGGACAAAGGTCGGATACTTTTGGATCAAGCCCTCGTAAATACATGATTACAACATTGAGAAGGCGTGTGGTGCCCGTGAATTGCACGCGATGTTCCATTCAGAAGGTTCCGATTATTCATGAAATCAAACGAAGGCATAACAGTGTATTTTGCATGACTACTTCCTTGGGTGTTTTACTGTTAATACGAAACTCAAGAAGACACTCGTAAAATTCAGGAAACCGTCAGCCAACAAAGCTCTATAACAACCTCACCAGGGATGCAATCTGGTCGTTCTGGGCCGAACACTGGTCGGGTCTGATTTGAAGAGCCGAATAGCGGCGCCATTGCGGCGGCCGGCTGGCAGGCGCCGCCGGGTAATGACGTTACCGTCACCGCACTATAGAGGTTCGTTTATTCCCGGCTCTGAGACCACCACGCTTGTGGCACAGGCCAGCCGAATAACGTCAATCGTTGGCGGGATTCTTTCCTGAAATAGCACAATGCTGGCCTTATCAGCGAATTATTAATCGGTGAGTAGTTTGTGGTGGATATTTGTATTGTTGTTCATGAGTGCCGACCATTAGCTGATCGTTCCGTGGTTATTTGAAGTGGGTTTGGGGATCTAAATAAGATTTCACTCCGCTTCAATGTTAGCTTCTCCACTTTGTCACCTGCTAACCGATTTATTTTTGCTACGATATATTTCGCTAAGTAGAATACACTATTCGTATTTATTTTCTTATTTATTTCTGGACCTATGTCAGGTAAAGATGGCATTGTCTTTGACTGAAATTATACGTCTGCTTGACAGCTGAAGGTACTGTAAACATAAAATGTATTTATTTTCTGGCGGAAGACAAACACCATTTAACGGCATTGCATCAACTGTTTGCAGCAGGTACTTGTTGCTTATCTTGTTCTGAAAGCGTCTGCATAAATAAAAACAGCTGACAGATCAGCGTGATGAATATGTAACAGTGGTTTAGAGCTAATTGGCAATACATCTATCTAGGTCGACACGGTGCCCTGCCTGGGCAGCTGAATACACAGCACACGCGACGGGAACAGCAATAGATGGCTTCCCGGCTTTATTTGCTGGCAAATTTATTACTGCCTGCGGCACAGCTATCGGGAGGAAAACAATCGGACAATCAACTGCATACATCAATCTCGACTGGACATCACAGCGAAACATGCCAATATTGAGCCGTGCTGACCACACAATATAGGGACAGAAACTATAATTAAATTACCGCAGCGGAACAAAGTACCGATATCAAGGACGCGGAAACATGCCGAATTGTGTCATAAAACACCTTTGTAAACAATATAGTGCTTCACCTTTCAACACGGCGCAACATTACTCAACGCTCCGGCAAACTGTAAGCCAGCGTTGCCCATTTCCATTTTCCCAGCGCCCCAGCTCTGTTGCTGCTGCCACTAGCTTAGCTAACGACACTCAAAGCTCCTCCGACCGGCGCGTTTCCAAGATGGGCAACAAGTCGCCTCTGCCGGGGGGGAGCGGGAGGGGGAGGGGAGGAATGACTGAGTGGGAGGCTATTGACCCGGCTGCGGCCGACAATGCCCCGGGCCGGGTCAGCTGACGCCCGCGGCGCTATCGCGTGAAGTAATCTATGGTATCGTCAGCGCACAACAGCACAACTGATTGTCTCTGACAGGTCACTTGGGGAAGAGAGGAGGGGGAGTGAAGAGCGGGAGTTGGAAAGGACCCAGCTCACCCAGCTCGACCCCGTTGGATCCGCACGTGATTGGACGTTGGATCCGCATGTTTCTGTGCTGCAGGTTACCATCAAACACGCTACATTATGCGTCATTGTGGCTTGGTCCGGGCCACTCAATCACCATTTGACACCTGCTGTGCGCGCCGCTCAATTGCTGGTCTGGGTCCCATGACTGACAAGCCCAAGCGCTTGGGAGATAACTTTTCTTATACGCTCCATACCAATATGCGGGCGGGCTAATTGAAGATTCTGATGTGACGTTGCTGTGCTTTGGCCAGTCGCACAACATATTCATTTCGATGTCTGACCTTTAATTTCCAATGGGCTGCTCCCGTAGTGACCCTCATATAGTAAACACCTGCATAAATGTGCAATTTTATCGAATGAATCGCTTCGACAGGTAATTAGCCAACTTCATAGGTTCATAATCACCGCATGATAATGTTTTAATTATGAAGCCATTGTTTCATCAGCAAAGCGTGTCTTATGCAACACCCATTATTAATTCAATAGCGTTGCCAAAAGCGTACTTATATTTCTTATTTAGCCTGAATGTCTGAGTATATGGATTTCTGTATCGGAGTCTTGCCAAATCAAAACTTGTTGCGCTGACCCAATCTTCAACTATTTGATCTCGTGGTTCCAGTTTATTGACAGAATTGTGTTTCGAAAATATGACGTGCTACTGTTGAAACGCTTCCCGTCTAGACCAGAGCCCGGTTTCACAAAACTTGCGATTTACTCCGAAGGAGTAGGTCGTGAAATATTGACTAATCAAAAGCCGGAAATTCATATGACGTCACTTCGTAGATCGTGTTTCACCAAATTTACGAAATGACGTTATTTTTTCCTTGGCACTGCCACCGAAACACTTTATCTTTTTTGCTGTATCAATGATTATGTATGTTAGTTTGTGTTAGGTATATTCATATCATTCGCAAATTTGTTAAATATTTACAACCTCATATGCGTTCAAGTTTGTAGGAGGCAATGTGATCACTTCCTCCTATGACAATGTGGGGCTACGGTGCTGCCACCAAGCAATGTTTACCACCCATAATCCTTATCAATGGAGCACCCCCCGCCATCATGTTTGACATTCCCGAGTGAACCGGTCGTGTACATAACCAAGATCTGCGAAGCCTCTATCTTTCGTGGAATTTATGGTGGTAATCTACGAACGTGACAATTATTGCGCAGATGTGGTGCGATCGTCGAAGAGCTTTCTTTCGAAGACAGAAAGCTCGAAGACTTCTGAGCTGTTTGGCGAAGATCGTCGAAGACTTCTGAGCTGTTTGGCGAAACGGAGTTAGCGTCACCCATAGAGATGTAAGAATGATGATGAAAATTTGCATGATGAAAACTTGCATAACTAAGAGATATCTTTGCAAAATTGATTCAATTGGAATTGAAATGTGTTAACGTGGTGCATCAGCATAGCCTGGCTCACTAAGGTCGTACAATATGGGCACAATATTGTTTTCGTTGTTACTACTTTCTAGCGTCTTCACTTTATGACGTCATACATGTCTCATGATCGTAGAATGGAACCCTTTCGTAAAAGTTTTAGGATTTACTCCACGGAGTAAAACGTAGATTTATAAATCGTGGATTTGTAAATCGTAGATTTGTAAATCGTAGATTTGTAAATCGTAGATTTGTAAATCGTGGATTTGTAAATCGTAGATTTGTAAATCGTAGATTTGTAAATCGTAGATTTGTAAATCGTAGATTTGTAAATCGTAGATTTAGTGAAACCGGGCTCAGGACTGCGGAGTCGGTGTCGAAGTCGGATGCACTAAAATCTTGCCGACTCCGACTCAGGCCAGGAGTCGCTGTCGATATTTTGTTAACCCGCGCCCTGGTGGGCCTCTGAGCCACCTTCGCCCTGGTGTGTGTGTGTGGGAGGGGGAGTGTCATAATGACCCCCCACTAACTCCAAAACTAAGAAAGATAGAAAGGCGCGGTAAAAAACAATATAAAACTTTTAACAATGTCCTTCGAAATTACTCAGGTCATTTTTTACTCAGATCAATATTGAGGTCACCAGAGGTCATCATATGTCAAATTTTCCCATTTTTGGGATATTGATCCAGAAATCCATCGATATCTCGGGAACTATGATAGCTAGGAAGAAATAAACAGCATTAGATAGCTCTTGAAACGCTCCAGTAACGTTTTTCCTCAGATTTGAGCTAAAGGCAAAAGTTGAGGCTTAAGAGGTCATCAAAGGTCAAAATACTGTTTTCATGGAGAACGGTTTTTCGTGAATACCTTTTTACTTTTACAGATAGAGCAATTTATTTTGACACCCTCGCGTTTCTCTCATCAAGACGCATCGAAACATATACTTGGTGACCTTGAAAATCATTTTTCAAAATTTGACCTCAGGTCAAGGTCACGTGATGACCCAAGTAGGTCAAATTGAGTCATGTTTCATATGAGTCGATGCGTCTTGGCCAGATGAACGCAATGGTGTCTTTTGCACGTTCCTGTATCTCCGCTATCAAGAGTTATTGGCAAAAAACGAAAGTGACCTAAGGTGACCTTAGATGACGTTTACAGGGGGTCACGAATCCAAAGTTGCTCTTGGGTCAACATCAATTGGCAAAGATACGATGATCCTGAAGAAATGAGACTAATTCGATTCCTCTCTTTCAAATAGGGAACATTAGAATATTTACCCATTGACTTATAATGGAGAGGTCTCGAAATTGACCTGACCTCAGGCCAACGATATCGAAAATCCGAAATAGACGAATTGTAGGTATCCATACTCTCATGAAATCCTCCACGTTTTAAATCTCTCGGACAAACACTGTGGGCTGGGCACGACCGGAAACATTTTTGGAGGTAAGGTCACTTAACGTGGCCTGCTGACCTGACTTGACATGACCTGGAGCAAAAATTTGTGTACAACATGCGGAATTCAGGTCCAAACAGCTGTGCCAAATGTGGCGGCGCTACGGTTATTACACTGCAGGCGAAAAACCCGAGGGGGGGGGGTCATTTTGACTCCCCACCAGGGCGAAGGTTAATTGGTAATTACTTTGGTCTATCAAATATATGTATGGCCGCCTAGAAAACCACGAGGGCGCAAAAAACCTTAGCAGTTGAGGCGCCAAAAAAAATCACAATCATCATGACCATCAACATCATCATCACCATCATCGCAAGATCACGAAGTGGAGGTTTGAGGGGGGAGGGCGAGGGAGCTCGGACACAGGTGTTCGGCACGACGAGGACCACGAGCGCCACACCTGGAGCACACTGGTTACTGGGGAGGGAGGGAGAGGAGAGGGGAGAGGGGAAGGCAGGGTAGCCGAGGGAAGGGCAGGGTAGGGAGGGGAGCCATCTCGTGTTGGGACACAGGTGGCTGGGTCCGGACGGGTGGCGCGCAAACGGCCGTTACGTCTGATGCAGTGACACCCCCGGGACGCCACAATACCGGATTCTGTCCCCACTTCGTCCTAAACACACACAGCCCGGTCCTCACTTCGTCATACACACAATCCGGTCCCTGCTTCGCCACACACACAGCCCAGCCACCACTCCGTTCTACACAACCTTGTCCTCTATTCGTCATACACAACGCAACGCGATCCTCACTCGTCACTTCGCCCCAGACCGGTCCCTAGGTCGTTACAGCACCGAGGGACTCGCCTGTAACAGCAGACACGTCAGCGAAAGCGCAGCATCGTTCCAATTACCGCCCCCAGAATGTGTCTAATACATCATCGTCGGTGTTCGGAACGTGCGGTTCAGCTGTCTGAGAGAATGTATCGACAGGCAACGTTATTCTGGTGAATTGCTGCAGCGGGATGAAATTTGGCTTGGTATTTGGCATTAGTTAAGTTATAATTTGACGAAGGTATACTCTCATAGTGACGATTTGACTTTATGTTGCCATCTTATTTTTTTTTTAAATGATTAGGACTTTGCTGGATTCCATATATAAACAGCATGTGCTTGCGTACTTATTTCTGCTTATTGAGAGGCAATGCCAGAAACATTATTTTCTGAAGTTTTAGGTGGCCCGTGGCCGTACACTGCACACGCCGAATCGCCTAATGACGGAATTTAACATGGGCGCCTATGAGCTACGCGCTGACTCGGCGCTGACTCAGCTCCTAACGATTAGACGCTGATTCGACGTGTTCAGCTGTTGATTTTCGGCGCGTTGTACGCGCGTCATTCCGCGCTGAGTAGTCGCGCAAAGGTTAAAAATGTTGAACTTATCGGTCGTTAGCTGCGAAGAAAGCTTACCAGCACGCTGCACCTATAGGAGGCATTCTAGTCAATTTTGTAAAGAAGTATAGTCTCCCGCACTACGAAGGGAGCAACTAGCATATCCTTATGGTAGCACAGGTGTTTCCAGGGATTTAGCTTTTGCATTCGATAAACAACGAGATTGTTGATGGCGATGATCTTCAGAAGCAATCTTTCCGATAGGCGAACGGTGCCTGATTTTGATACATTTCGTGAAGCATGTGACCACTATAACACCTCTTTCGCCTCGTATATAACGCTTCTTTCTCCAAAGATTCTTCCAGCAGCTCAGTGGCACACTTTTAAAAAATAAACCGAAATGTGATTATGTGTCTCAAATAACTAAAAACGTTCTCTATAAGTAACTAATAACTAAATTCGTGGACGATCGCCTGCTCACCTGGGGTGCACCATTCAGTCGTCAGGCTGATATACTACGCGCCTGGCCAGTGCGTTCTCGGCGCGCAGTCAGCGCCCAAGGAATATTTAGCGATTAGGCGATTAGGCGCCAATTAGGCCCCTACGCAGTGGACAGCCACCTTTTTTGGTTACCCAATTCATAAACCAGTGCACATGTCATGCACAGATATTAGATGACCAGTCGTATTGTGACATGATATGAATATCAACAGAGGTGTCGTGTTCGAGTCGTCTTCATTTACTCAACTCCTTTAGATGTATGCATGATCTCATTTTTCAAGAGTGATATATTTCTGTCACAAGTGACTGGTTGGGAGTCATACGAAATTAAGAAAGGTAGAGTGCTGCAATCGGCGCTCAGTGCATTCCAAGGAAATTGCATTTGAGGGTAGACAAATGGCAAACCAATTAAAATGTTTCATAATGCAATGGTAAATATTGTAGGTAGTTACAATACGACACTACGACGACATTACAAGCGATAAACTCTTCCCCGATTTTTCTTTTTATACACCGCCACCCATGAGCAGGTGACCAGGAGTGCCCCATCCCGCGATCCCAACGACTCACAAAACCATACGTTAACACCAGATAATATAATGATGCAAAGTCGCGGCACTCCCTGCTAAGAAATGGGAAGTTACGTAAAAAAACATATAAGAAGTGGCCGGCAGTGGTAATAAATTAGTTAGTTGTATGGGTCAAATTGACGAATAAAAAAGGGCGAAAGAAGTCACTGCTGAAAGCAACTGTTGACATACATTACTACATTTCCAGTTTTTTTTTATTCCTATTGTTTTGCAATATTCTCACACAAACACATACATTCATGGAGTTAGTAAGAACATTCATTCATTCACGTAGTCGGGCAGGTCCTGGCCAGGGTCAAGCATACGGTCATTGCTGGAACCAGGTGAGGCCTCCCAGCTAAGCAACGCTTGTTGCCGTTTGGCCTAACCGGCTCCAGCGCCGGTTGATTGAGTGGATACATCTACACATACAAATACATGAGGAGAATGACAGGGCAGGAAAAGGAAAGGCAGCTCCCGGATGGGACGGGCCAACACCTGAAGGGCGCATCGCCGACACTTTCCCGAGAGACTGCCAGGGCAAGGAAGGGAAAGGCAGCTCACGGCTGGAATGGATCAACACCTGAAGGGCGCATCACCG
>JARFNZ010125486.1:0-11795 GCA_031763405.1 Balanus nubilus
CAGACGGCCACTGGTTATCCACTTCGGCGGCCACTCTTGGGGGAGGGGGGGGGGGAGGGTAGCCGAGTGGATTGCTCAGATGTAACTTGGCGGAGGGTGCCAAGGTACCTATGTCAGAGAGTGTATCAGTTGATAAGTTTCACAAGTGTCAAGCACTTGTATCCACTGGTACCTGGGTATCAGCCCTCCTTAAAGCAATTGATCAGCATCATTCATTTCCTGTATCAAAATTACTTAGCATTTGGTTAACTGCTGTAACTCTGGGAACTGCCTAATGTGGAACTCAACATACTAATTCATGATGTTGATGATGCTGACACACCAAATTGCTTGCAGCATGATATATCCATGATAAGAGTAGGTCCAAAGTTAGGACTTTTGCCCTACCAAGGAATTTCTTACTCCACAAGTTGTAACCCATTTTTTTGTGTAATTGTTCATGTAGCCACCTTCGGTATTTTATTTTATTCTTTGGAGAAAAGTGGCTTTACTGCTGTCAAACCTTTATCTCAAACCACGATTTTCATTTCAGTGTACTGGGAGTCTGCAACAGAAGCAAGATGGGGAATATTCACACAGTGGGACCAAATCAGGCCATGGTTGTGTCAGGTATGTTCATGAAGCTGTTTGATATGCGCATAATTTTGTGTTTTTATTTGTATGGTGTGTCACATGTTAATAGGTATATCCTTGTATTTTTTGACTTATCTATTTATTTTAATTCATGTTATTTTCTCCATCAAGTACTTAAATCACGACTGTATAGTAATTTATTATTGGAAGAGTTTATTGAAGTAATGAAACTGTTTAAGTCAGTTCACATGCTGGGATATGGTGCATCACAAGTTTTGAGCCCTCAAGCTGCCTCCATGTCCAATGTCTATCAAGTTGGAGATGTTGGAGTAGTGCCTGTTTGAGGCGCCAGGCGGCCAGGCAGCACTTGCTTACATTAGCAAGTCACTGTGTATGTGCCCTTCGTCACAGGCGGCTGCCTTAGTGCCACATCAAGAAAGACCATTGTTGGAGGCTGGGCCTGGGCCTGGTGGTGCGTCACTGATGTGAAGAAGCTGTCTTTGGAGGTGAGAGCTGGTATACCCAGCGATACCCTAGTCGGATCTGAGGGTATGCTGCATGAACTTAACACGTTCCATCGGGCAGATAGACGTGGCATACTTATGCTTCCCAGGATCGTGTTTATATGCTTTCGCCACACACGAATGCTAATTTCATCCTTGTCAGGTAACCATGAGCCCAAAAGTGTAAACGTTTCGGGTCCGACTCTGTTGACTGACTCCGACTCTGTTTCTGTCAGGTGATGACTCTGAACCCGGTGTGTGACCGGGTGGAGACTGCCCAAGGCGTGCCGCTGACGGTCACGGGCGTGGCCCAGTGCAAGTTCATTAAACAGGAGGATCTGCTCAGACAGGCCTTCGAGCAGTTCATCGGCAAGTCGGTCAACGACGTCAAGAACACGGTGCTTCAGACGCTGGAGGGCCACCTGAGAGCCATTCTGGGTAAGGGAAATCCCACTGAGCACAGCTGTTCCGACGCAAACCAGTCCAATATTGCTCAGGCGAAGATACAACCTGGTCGCTGCACAGTTCAGTCATAGTCCCAGCCCAGTCCAGATACCGCCGGTAGTGTCCAGTCGCGGGATGTCGCCGCTGTTCTCCTGGGTTCTCGCCCGATCAGCATTCTGAACAAGCTGCCGGGAGTTCGGTTCTGTTTCTGTGCTGCTCTTCTCCGCTGGCTGGCCAGAGACGCGGACGATGTCTAGTCGATCCAGACGATCTCGTCCGGGAAAGGGTGTCCGATCACACACATGGCTGTTCTTGTCTGATAGCAAACACTGTCGGTTCTGTTTTGTTTTGCTGCTGAACTGCTTGCCATTGGCCAACCAGCTGGCACTAGTTGTCTTACATGTGATTGTCGTATGATTCTGCGGGTGACCCTGCCACACGCTGGACGTGATACCGTTCGACGTCATCCGGTATGTTTGTGCGATGCGATTTACTGCGATTACCATGTTAATAAACGTGCGTTTTACCGTACATTTACGTCGGTCTGTGCCGTATTTTACTCCTCGTTTTACTGTCTGCGTTTTGGCCGTTGGCCCCGTTTTCATAACCTGCATTTTCCCCGAGTTTGACGGCGTGCAATCGTGCGTCTTTTGCCGCCGCCAGGCACCCTCTCCGTGGAGGAGGTGTTCAAGGACCGGGACCAGTTCGCCGGTCTGGTGCGCGAGGTGGCCTCGCCAGACGTCGGCCGGATGGGCATCGAGATCCTCAGCTTCACCATCAAGGACGTGTACGACGGCGTCGACTACCTCTCATCGCTGGGACGGCCGCAGACGGCCTGCGTCAAACGCGACGCCCAGATTGGTGTGGCCATGGCCGTCCGGGATTCAGGAATCAGGGTATGTGTTGGGGGGGGGGGGGGAGGGGAAGGGATCAGGAGACGGGTTGGGTGGGATCGGGTGCGAGCCGGACTGGACAGATACGTTTTGAAAGCGCTGGTGTCGGGCCTGTGGCCAGTGCGGGGATACTAATGGATGCAACCGACAGTGGCATCAGTACCTTCCAGTTTTATTGCAACACTTTACTAAGCTATTTAAAATTGGTTGATAGAATGTTCGGGAACTTTTGATGCATCCCATACAATTATGTGGAATGTGGATCTTCATGACCTGACCCTTACTATACTTGTGTAACTTGTGTGACCTGATCTGACCTGACCTGACCTGACCTGACCTGACCTGACCTGACCGTACCTGGACGCCGGCCGTGTGTGCCGCAGGAGGCCGAGTGCCAGCGAGCCGCCATGGACGTCAAGTACGGCACGGACACCAAGGTGGCCGATAGCACTAAGGCCTTCCGACTACAGAAGGAGGAGTTCGACCGCGAGGTCAACACAGTGGTAAGCACGCCCACGCCGGCGGCGGTCCCCCTTCTCACGTATTCATACCGTCCGACGCGGGACCTCCTCTGTCCGGCGCTGGATTGCTACAGTACCTTTCTCTTGTGACGTAGCTGCTTGACATCCATGTTACTTTCATCTCTGGTGTCCGGTTTTGTTGTTGTGCTGGTTGGCTTTGACCACCTGGCATTTTGTTAGTTGATTTGACGATTTGAGTGATGAATACATCGCTTCTGATCTCAGAAAGCCGACTCAGAACTGGCCTACGAACTGCAGGCGGCGAAAGAGAAACAAAAGATCCGACAGGAGGAGATCTCCATCGATATTATCGAACGCAGGAAGCAGATTGAGGTGAGACAGCATGATATCTTTTTTGATTTTACGGATAAATGTGAACATATCCTGTGTCCCACAAAATTCAGTGATAAAGGTATTATACTCCAGCATTACTCCCAGAAGATTCAGAGTAGGAGGCGTGGACAGGAATCTGCTGTGACTTGACATGTCCGTGCTCTAAGATGTAAATATGTTATAACTCGAAATGCATCACTCGTATTGGCTGTAGCGCTCCATTGAAACGATGATGACTCAAGTTAACTCAGCTGCTGTTAGCTGCCAACTCGTAACTGACTAGATACTGACTAACTGACTGGAGAGGGAGCAGCGTCCGATCTCCAACCGCTGCGGATTGCCGACAGCAGAGCTGTTACTCTAGTCGACCCCTTGCTAGTCGACGCCCAGCTAGCTGACCGCTATCCGCCGGGTGACTGCCTTGTGCCCTCTGACGGCTGACGCCGGTCCGGCTCCAGGTGGAGACGCAGGAGATCAAGCGGAAGGAGAAGGAGCTCACCGGCACCGTGAAGCTGCCCGCCGAGGCTGAGAGCTACAAGATCGAGGCCATCGCTCAGGGAAAACGGTACGGTAAAAATCTCAACACCGCTGGTCTCGTACCGAGAGGCTGATCTCATCAGTCCAAGTCGAGCTAGGACTGATGAGTCCAAGTTCTAGATAGAACAGTCCAAGTTCTAGGACTGAACTTGGACTGTTCTCGTGCAGAACGATTTTTAGCCAATTGCTTTGTTTATTGACGTCGGTTAAAGTTTCTCAGAGAATGTAATCTGTGTTGACTGGAAAGCACCTATGAGGTCCATATTTCTCAAATATTGATTTGTTGACATTTTAAAGAAAACAAAAGGTGTTTGTGAACTCTTTTATGAAAACCTACAGCAGAATAAACGCCCATGTCTTCCACCTTAAAGCTCAAGCCAAGAATCGGCCCCTTCATTTAATCGTTTCTTCTCCGGAGTACTACATGCTCATTGCTCACCATCCCGTGTGGTCGTCAGCTGATGCTGCTGTGTGCTCGAGCGGCCTGTGTCCGGGCACCAGACGGTCCAATATCGTGTGCTGACCTTGCGCCACCCCGTCCGTCCCCGTCCGTCCCCAGGTACCAGATGGTGGAGACGGCCAAGGCCGAGGCCGAGAGTGTCCGCCTGCTGGGCCAGGCTGAGGCCACCAGCATCGATGCCATCGGCCGCGCTGAGGCGGAGCGGATGAGGATGAAGGCGGCCGCCTACCAGCAGTACGGCGAGGCCGCCCTCACCTCCATGGTGCTGGAGGCACTGCCCAAGGTCAGTTAATGGGGTGAAACGCAGAAAGGGGGGGGGGGGAACGAAAATACGGGAGTTGTGTCCGGTTGTGTTTCCCGGTATGTGTGCGGCTGATTTGCGACCGGCTGTGTGCCTGTGTCTGACCGTGTGTGTGCCCGTGTCTGACCGTGTGTGCCGTGCTCGTCTGACCGTGTGTGTGCCTGTGTCTGACCGTGTGTGCCTGTGTCTGACCGGCTGTGTGCCTGTGTCTGACCGTGTGTGTGCCCGTGTCTGACCGTGTGTGCCGTGCTCTTCTGACCGTGTGTGTGCCGTGCTCGTCTGACCGTGTGTGTGCCTGTGTCTGACCGTGTGTGTGCCGTGCTCAGGTGGCGGCCGAGATCGCCGCGCCGCTGGCCAAGGTGGAAGAGATTGTGCTGCTTGGCGGCCAGGACAAGATCACCTCGGAGATCACCAGGCTGGTGGGCCAAGTGCCGCCTGCCATCAGCGCGCTCACAGGAATCGACCTCTCCAAGGTCAGTCCCTGTCCTCTGTCCCGAAATGCCAACGGACATGTTAAGAAATGAGAACGCCAGCTGACAACAGTTGACGTTGAAAATTTACGACAGCGGTATACTGGTGAACGAGCAGGGCAGGATTTTTCTGTCATCACTCCTTGACCAATGGCCATGTTTAGCAGCGTCTGACCGGCTGCTGCCTCTGTGTGTCAGGTTCTGGAGAAGGTGCCGGGCGCCAAGGGCAGTGCCTAGTGGGACGCCGGTGATGCCCCCTCCGGTCGAGTCCGCCTGGTGCCTTCTGCTGCCTCCGAGTCGGCCAGCGCCGGGCTGACACACCTCTGCCCTGTCACCGGTCACCGGTCACTGGGGTCACTGATCACCGGCCGCCAGTCACAGGACACTGATCACTATTGCCAGTCACTGATGACCGGGCACCGATCACTAATTACCCGTCACCGATCCCCGGTCATTAATCACCAATTACCAGTCGCCGATGACGGGTCACTGATCACTGATCACCGGCCACCGATCATCGGTCACCGGTCATTCACCGCCCGACTCTCTCCACCAGTCCACCACTCCATCTCTCCATAGCTGACAGCAGTGCTACTGCCGGGCCCTGCTACTGCAGCATTGCTACTCGCTGCGCCCACAGCCTCCTCGGGCAGTAAACACGCACGCCGCCGGCTCCACCGCTCTACCGCTGCTCCTCAAACATCGGCTTTGTGATGAGACATCGGGAAAAATGTGTGGCTTAGATCGAACGTATTTTCATTGCCTCAGTAGGGTATGATAGTGGTAGTGGTCATATTTGGGGTTGAGTACTAGGCGTCGCTGTGCTCATTAAGCCGACGTGTTCTGGTCATGCCGAGTGAAAATTGTGGGTTTTTCCCTTCTGTGCGGTTGATAATCCACCTTTTTCCTTCTGTGTAGTTGATAATCCACCTTTTTCCTTTTATTTGGTTGATAATCCATCTTAGATCGCTTCTGTCCAATTTTCTTATAAAGTGTAAAATTGGTACATGTCGTTTTTTCTTTTTTACAAAACTAGCTTTTGGATACCTCGAAAATCTCAAAAGGATTGGAGAAAAATCAAGCTTCGGATTATTCAGGGTGATTTCTGGGTGCTGGTAGCGTGAGTTATTTTGGAAATTTGTCAGGATGTTATATAAAAAGGTGTCCTGCGAAACGGAACAGCCTTGCTTTTCATCCGAACCTTATCGATGTTGGTTTGGTCATTACTAATTGTCTTAGCTTAACATAGGATTTGACAGGGAGAGCATCATTATTTTGTTTAGTGGTCCACAGAACACCTCTTTTGCACCACATCTTTGAACTAAATAAGTATTCTGCTCTCTGGCTGAATTATTTTCTCCCGTAATCATATTCGTACCCTGCATAATTGATTATAGTGTTCTTTTGTTTGTAATACATACATCCTGTATTCAGTTTAACCTCTAACCACTAACTTTACCCGCCATTGGTTACATTACCATGCGTGTGATGCAAACGGAGAAGTCTCCACTGGTAAGATGTCAGGATATTGTTCGCATGAGTATGGTAGGTCGTCGAGTTTTACACCAGAACATATCATGGGAAGCAAGAAAATTGATACAGTTCTGTCAAACTTTTCATACGCCGCTCTAGTTTTTAGCGCGCTTTGCGCTGTGCATAGTTCCTTAGATTTGATGTATGACCTACTTGCCATTCACAGAGAACATATTATTGGTGGTGGTTTGGGTACCGTATAATCGCAGTAGTTGCGGCTCCCTTAAGCTCTAAGATAGCACCCCTCTATCACCACACTGGCTGGTGTATGAAGCGAAATACTCGTCAGCCGTTCGTCTTCCCTACCTTGTGACGTAACATGACTTAACAGACATAACATAACCCTGTGGCGGCCCGAAGTCTTAATCGTCATCAATAACTATTGCAGCGCCCAAAGCATTGTGTGTTGAAGCCCTAAGTTCAGCTGTAAATCAATTAGAGCCCGGAATCGTATTCGATATTAGTCTGGCAGACTTGCTAGCCGTAGACCTCAACCATTATCCCAACCAGCAGGCTTGTGTGGCCCCATTTCTGCGGAGTGATGTGGTCAGGCGGCGATAGATATAGCGGGCGTTTGGTACGTTTGATTGTGTCGAATTCGGTGCATTTTTGGTGCTTGGTTTTGCTCTTCGTGAGCTACGGTTGCGACGGTGCAACCGTGATTTTGTATTTTTGGCATGCATAGTTCCAGCTTAAATGTTGCTAGCCATCGTGGCACTTAGTGAGTTTATTCCGTGGCGGTCCTTTGCGACGATTGACTGGAAGTCGGCTCTGATAGTGGGTTCAATGGTAAAATTATTTTAAAATGGCTGAAATTCGCCTAAAAATGACAAAATTATTCAACTTGGTGCGAAAAAAATGGATCTGAAGGTGGGACCTCTCTAGGACGTATTAATCCACCGTATCATGTGTGAGATAAGTTGAGGGTGTGTGTGTGTGGCTGTGTGTAATTCTACTGCAGCTGTCTCTGTGTGTGTGTGTGTGTAGATTATGTCTGTGGCCGCTGCCTCGTGTGTGTAGGGGGATGTCGCTGTCCTGCCGTGGCTGCACACTGCCACCTCGCTCCTTCCCCGGTTCGTATCCCGCCCCCCCCCCCCCCTCACGGTCCGTCCAAGAGATGAAAACATGGTCAACCGTCCTGCGAAATCTGGGAAGTTAAATTTTTCGAAACGTTGTTGCTGGCGGGAAGTGGATCATGAAAATCTGGATGTATTTTTTTTTTATATTTTGTGGATTTGTCATTTCATGTGTCGTGCTGTCTTGTTTATGCTAATGTTTTACTGAGAAGACGCGAGGATGGAATTGAAAGTTGATACTTGTGGGGTTCACTTGGCCTTTGTTTTGATTAATCCGATAAGCACGTGTTGTCAGCAATCGGCACGCTAATTGAGTAACGTCGTCTGTTGTGTTTGATGTTGTGGACACATATCGTTGCGTAGAGCTGCTGCATTTGCCATCTCTGAATCCCTCGCGCATTGGGTGCTCTAACGCAATGCTTAGTTTATAAACCATGAGCTGATGCGATCAAGCCATTACTCCTTAGTGTATAAGTGAACTAAAACCAGGGTTAAGAGACAAGAAATATATTTTTATATCGGCAAGAATACAAACATGACATAATCCATCTTCGTTATGCTCTTACTCTTGTATTACTGTGCGTTATTTCTTGGTCTTGGCGTTCTTTATCTTTTAGGTAATGTGTTCGGGGTTCGGCAGGTTTTCAAAGTGAAGGGTTCGTCCTCCGGGTGTCCGTTATACTGAGCTGCTTTCTAGTGGCCATAAAGAGGCTTTTGTGTCCCATCAGTCAAAACAAATATTTACTTCGACATTGTTGAATGCGCACCGACCGACAGTTCATTGATTACCGAAGCAGCCTCAAAACGTCGAGCATCCTGCGGGGGCTAGAAGAAGAGCCACTCAAAGAAAGAGCAGACCATCAGAGAGGCTGCCTGCATGCTGATGCCTCGACTCGTTTGGACTCAGTCGCGCACTTAAACCCCAATCAACAAACAACAAACAACTCAAGCGAGCCACAATTTGAGGCAAGGTTCAAAGCTGCTCGAATGGTGAAAAACCGTCTTTTGCTCTCGGTCACCCTATTTTTTTTTTAGTCATGAAGTTCACAGAGGGTAGTTCATGCTGGCTTCATGCTGTAACTGGCTACGAAAATTATATTTGCAGTGCTGTATGGGTACTTCATCCACGGTGTGGGTTTTGAAATTTAACTTAGCACTACTTGGTCCCTCAACCATTATCCCTAAACTACCTTCCCTTGCCCTTCAGTTTTATTCTTTCTCCAGATAAATGACAAAGACAGGTAAATTGCGTTTTAATTTCTTTGTATGTTATTGTTGTCTACCTTCATGTCCAGATCAGGTGATCTTGATAAAGTTGTATGGTACAGGGGTCTCGTACAGGGGTTTGTCGACGTGTTTGTAGTATTGCCATTTTGTAGTACCGCGTTTTAGGATCTTTTTGCATCTTTTGATCAAGTATGTTTTGTTGTAGATTAGTGTCCGTTAGCGTACCTATATACAGCATGGCTCATATATGCATGCGTTTTTTGTTTACGCCTTAGGAGTGTTAACGATGATTTTTGTCTTGCCCCCTTATTACAGTGTGCGTCGTTTCATCAGGGCACAATACCCGCGGAGACTTGTGTACATACTTCCGCTCTTATAGGGAAACAACTGGACTGAATGCCCATTAGAGAACATTCTAAGTATTGTCAAGCAAAATTGATGAAATGCATCCCCGTGTAGGTTTAGTACGGCTTTTGCTAGGTATCGTTGCGCCAAGAAGGCTAGACCAATGACGCTTTTCGATAGATGAACATACATATGTAGGTAATAACTAATAGGTATATGTTCATTTTTTTTGTCTCGAAGCTTCGAAGTTCATCCCCATTAGTACATAACTCGCGTGCTATGACCGTTTTATTTTATATATCGTTAGAGCGCTGCGCCAGGTTGTACGGCCGCTCATCCCAATCGTAATCTGGCGTTTCCTTATACTCGTAAACTCATTGTCGATGTATTGTTGTCGAAGAGCACGCGTGGGGCCGACCTGTGTGCTCGGTACAATGCAGACGGCGGTACAATTCAATACACACCAATGCCAGTACAGACCGAGTGTGCCCCTCTCCGTGAGCGTGGCCGGTGTATTGAGATGTGGTTATGTATGTACAGACGGTCGAGGGGGACGGCGTCTGATCTGGGCAGGCGGCGAGGGGCCCGGACGGTGGCGGCATGTCTCGGCCCGGCTCTGGCAACAGGTGGCCTCTCGGAGACGGACAATGGGAGTCGGCTGGCACCCCTCCAGCGGGCCATCCCGTCAGCCGTCACCGCCGGTCGCCTCACCGAATCGCCAAACGGTACACATACACACCGTACTCGTGCACACACGCTACACGGTATACATTTTCACAGTAGTCATTACACACATACATTAACCAAAGTCGTTCTGCCCCCCCCCCCCCAAAAAAAAAACATACATACACGTTACAAAGAACACTCAAGCTGCTTACGCACATACAGCAGTAATTTCGCGTACACTACATAGACACATTACTCGGTTCGCACTCGTGACTCACAACGTACAAATACACAGGTGACCGCAACCGGCTGCACTTACTGTCGCGCCGCCGCCAGTTTTGTCAGTGACGCTGCCCAACCGGGGTCCTGCCGCCGCCGCCGCCGCTTCTAGCCCGGTTCTGGCGCCTCTCAGTAGTCATCATACTCATCCCCATCGTCCTTGATGATGCCCAGCTTCTTGGCGACGCTTTTCACCGAGCTGATTACCTCCTCCTGGACTAGGTTGAAGCTCATCATCAGCAACGCGATGCCGAACAGCAGGTACAGCGACGTGATGGCGATCGCCTCACCCTCGCGCCCGCGCCGCTTCTGGTCCGGAACGAAGTCGCCGAAGCCGATGGTGGTGAGCGTGATGAAGCAGAAGTAGGCCGAGTCGAGGAACGTCCAGCCGGCTTCCTTCTCTCGCTCCTTGAAGAGATACGCACCTCCGACGATGTACGACACCACAAGCAGCACACACAGCCAGATGGGCACCGACTTGGTCTCGGCGGTATCCTCGTCGTCAGAGTCCTCGTAACCGTCCGAATCTTCCTCCTCGTCGAAGGTCTGCTGTAACTTGCCGAGCCGGTCAGCGGCCGGCCGGCCCGTGCCGCGCACCGAGCGCGTACCGCTGCTCAGCGACCGGCCGTACGCCGAGTCGGTGCGCGCGGCCGAGAGTTTGACCGAGCCTCCACTGCCGACGCTCGGCTCGTCTCGCAGTGCGTCAGCTTCGCTTAGCGCGTACCGGTTCTGGAAGAAGGGTGTGCGCTGCAGCGCGGCCGGGTCGGGCTCGGTGCGCGTAGCGGGTAGCTCGTCGGAGGACTTGGAGCGCTCAGAAGGAGCTGAGCGCTTCCCGTCGGCTGGAAGACGGTTGTTTTGGAGAGCAGAGCGGCCGTACGCGTCATGTACGGGCTCCACGTCTTCAGGGAGCCTGCAACGACACCGAGTGGGTTGTGAGAGTCTTCGTTGGTGAGGTATAACACGCGGCACGGGACTGTCGCGACAATCGGGGCTGGGTGTTCTGATAGTGGGCTTGTCCGGATAATGCAGCAGTGCGTCATTGAGCTGACAGAGGAGAGTACAGCCACATTGCACGGAGCTCTCAATGGGATTCGGTCGCACGACGCAACGTCGCCAGGGCCGGGGAGGGAGTCGGCGCCTGCGCGGATCAAACTGAGAGGGGAGAGGCCACATACCGAACTGAGGGGTCGGCATCGGATCACCATGCTCCCCCTACACCTCCATACATACATACATACTCCTCCATACATCACCCACACACACCCCGGTTTTACGTACAATACTGACCTGTACTCGCCCGTCTCGGAGGCCGGGTCCCCGTAGGAGGCGGAGAAGGCGCTCTCGCTAACCACTCCGTCAGCATTCTTAGCCGATCTTCGGATTGATCGGGAAGAAGAATACCTGTAACGAACATGACACGTTAGCATTCTAAGCTGATCTTCAGATTGATCGGGAAGAAGAATAACTGTAACGAACATGACACGTCAGCATGCTAAGCTGATCTTCAGATTGATCGGGAAAGAGGATACCTACCTGTTGCGAACATGACTGACAATCTAAGAGCGCTAACACGCGCCGTGGAGGGGGTCTGAAAATTACGCGCACGGGGAGGTGGGCGAATTCTGCCCCCTTTA
>JARFNZ010125497.1:0-11793 GCA_031763405.1 Balanus nubilus
CGCGGCGGCCCGGCAGCCAATGGCGGCGTGCAGCGCGCCAGGCCACGCCCCCGCCACGGCCGGCCGCCGCTGCTCCGCCGGCACCACGGGCCTTGCACTGCACGGGGCTGGGGATCGGGACGGCCGACAGGGGTCACAGTGGAGAGAGGAGAAACTCAGGAATGGGGAACAAGAACAGGGGAATGAGAACGCACCTAATACTGAGAGCTTGAACGCGGGAAGAATCGCAATAAATTTATGACCTGAGATAAGCTTCCCGGGGCGTATTGAACACCGAACATTGAAAACCGGTGAAGAGAACGGTGGAATTGGAAGTCAGGAACCTTATCTGAGGTCTAGGCACTTTAACACGACAGCGAACTTAGAATTCAATGCCGTACCCCGCGACTGACTCCAAACACTGGTGAATGGGGACTAACAGCTGTGATATCGAACATCGCTGTCCCGCTTCAAACGTGTTGAGGGCCGGCGGCAGGTCTTGGAGCGCTGAACACGACAGGAGGACACGAGTGGGCGCGGCCCGCCGTTGGGCTGCCATGGAGCGGCGCTCTGTGTGGACGGAGCCGCTGCAGTTGACACTCAGCTGCCGGCCGCGTCCGACGGCCGACCCTCGGAGCACGACAGGTGGGCAGCGCCCGAGACAGCAGCGCTGCCAGGCACACAGGACAGGACAGGACAGGACAGCACGGCCAGACAGCAGCAATGCACGGCCCCGCCCAAGGTGCGATGGTCAGGCGGCAGACAGACGTGAAGAGAGATGGCCCCCGGCCAGGGCCAGTCCGCCTGGCTTGACGATCGCCGCTATCACCTGCAGTGGAGGCGAGCAGCAACAACGGAAACGAAACGACACAATCGCTGCGGAGAAATACATGGACACATGTAACGGGAGGCTTCAGAAGCTATAGATATTCTGACTAGCAACATTGAGCCCCGAACAATTGACGTAGCTCGTGTTTCCTATATCGTTGTTTGTTCAATTGTTCGGTCCGACTTCTCATCGAACGGTCAGTGAGGCAGCGCGGACAGGTGCCTCGCCGCCTGTCAACAGGTTCACTCCACAGGATCCTGAAAAAGACCTGCACATGCACCCATACAGACTGCAGATCTGACTGACGGTACCTGATCAGCAGAAACGTGTCAGAAAGGCAACGTGGTTCAACCAGCACCCAGCTGTACTCGATGGACTCTGATTTTCGGATGAGACTCACTTTTGGCTCACAGGGCATGTCACTAGCCGGAAGGCGATACACTTGGGAACAGACAAACCCGATCAAGTTTGGACTACTCCCCGGCACTCTGAGAGAAAGTGACGGTGTGGATGGCGATGAGGCGAGGCGGAGGCACCATCGGTCCATTCTTCTTTGAAGGTGAGGAAGGCGATGCTTTGCGGTGAACCAAGAACGGCACGTCGAGCATTCCTTGACACCGTTCTGGGAGAAGCTGGGCGAGGTGTTTGGGACCAATCGGAGAAGAGAATGGTTCCAGCAAGATGGTACCACAGCACATGCCGCCCAAAGATCACACTGCAGTGGCCACAGAACAGGTACCATGGAAGACTCATCGGCTTGAAAACTGATGTGGAGTGGGCGCCCGATTCGGCAGACCTCAGTCCACTCGACTTCTTCCTGTGGGGCTACATGAAAGCCCGGGTCTACATCAACAAGACGCGCAGCGAGGAAGAACTCAAGGTAGCGATCAGGTTGGAGGCCATACAGATCCCAGAGGAGATGACCGACAACGCAGTGACGTACATGGAGACCGTGCTCCTACCCATGGTGCTGCGGCGCAAGGGTGGTCATCTCGAGCACCTCCTGTACGGAGATACGAGTGTGGCGCTATGAATGTGACATGTAATGTTTGCCGTGTCGTGATTTGATTGGTGTATGATCCAAGTCTGTCTTATTACCAATACATACCTAAGTTATTGGTCATACCATACGCTAAATCTACTTTTCTGGGACGCATGGCATGGTAACACCAGGTCTTTATCTTTAAAAAATGGCAGAAGTCAAGCGAAGTGCAATGAAGAAGATGGATTAGCGTCGGAAAATATTATTTGTCGACCCTTCAATATCCATGCGTTTCAGGGGACAAGTATTGCAAGATGATTAGCATACGGCTAAATCATGTAGGTAAATACTACGAGATAATATGTATATTAGTCATACGTCTCCATATTTGAACATCGGAGGTAGCAAGGAAAATTGGACTCCAACTAAGCCTCGAAATGGAACTGGTTCTTCTATTTCATATGAAGCAGCAGCAAGTGTTCTTACCGATGGCTGTAGTTAGAAGTACAGCTATGTACTTCTAACTACAGCCATCGGTAAGAACACTTGCAGCAGAGCTCCTTTCTCGGCCCTATCAACTGAGAATGCATGGGCATCTAAATATCATCTAAATACCACCACCAACTCATGTCAGCTGTTTTAGGTCTACCTCACCCAAATTAAACATGTAGGTAGTGATTAAAACTTATGCTTATAGATCTGTCAACAATCCATGTTTCACCTTCACGTCGTCAGGCCACTCTTATGTCTGACAACTCAGAAACAAATGCTTGTACACGTACGTTTCGCCTGGTATTGAAGCGTTCCTAACGTCGACTTTATGACACTTTCGGGACACATGTCCTAACAACTCCGTACAACAAACAACAATGACCAGGCGACTCCGCTCCAATAAGCAGCTCAGGGCCAATGTGTCGGCGAGACATTAGCCAAACACAGCTGCTGACGGCACGCCGACGTCTGGGCGATCCAACATGCGCCGCGGGCGGCCAGCCAAGAGCACGGCTCGACAGACTGCTCTAGTTCGTAGTTATCACAACACGCGCCGACAACCCCGTCGCCGTGCAGTACAGCGGGGCCATCGACTCCCTAATCAGCCCATTACACAACCCATACACAGGCCCGCGGGCGCCGCCGCGCCGGTCCGCCGGTAAAACGCTATCTGACGACTCGCGGGGGGAGGGAAATCAGATGGATATTTGTCACACGATTGTTACATTTATTTGCGGTAAAATTATTACAAGTGCGCGTTGAATAACTGTAGTTTAATGTAGCGTCGTGTAATTAAGATGAATTTCAGAGGCCCGCTTTCTGATTCAATTATGTTACTTTTGTCACCTGCCGTTAATTTCGAAAATTTTACTGCTAGTTTCAGTGAATCATATTGAAATTATAGGTAAATAGGAATGAAGAAATGTCTGTACCTGTTTACTTGTATATAATGAATGGCTAGAACAAAGGAAAATAAGTTTTCATCCTACGGCATCGTCAGATTGCATTCTGTGACATTTAAAGTCAGTGTCAGTGAATCTGGCCATGTCGTAAGGTGAAAGCTTATTCCTTCGTTCTGACCAAGTTTGTCTGCAAGCCACCAGCACAGCTCCCAGAAGGTTGGTTTAAGCTTTAGACCCGTATCCTTCCAGCTCGTCTTCGCTGTAGCTGCTGGTTACCATGGCATGATTCGAATATCATTGGCAAACGAGCATCGATAGCGTTAAACTCATTCCCACGCCTTCGTCAGGCAAAATCTGTCGCTAAATGAGTGTTTAAACTAAACGTTTTTACATTAATTATTATTCGAAAGGGCGAAAAAATATGTCCGTAGGCGGTCATATATTCGATCGCCAAAAGTAAAAACGAATTGACAAAAAGTCGACTGCTACTCCGGACCGGGGCCAAAGTCGGCAAGATTTTAGTGACTCCGACTCCGACTTCCGACTCCGTCCAAAACTGCCGACTCCGACCGACTCCAAACTCGGCAGTCCGCAGTCCTGTGACTGACACAACGAACTGCAATACATGTTGAGTGACGACAGATCGGCGTCCTAGAGAGTGCCACAGCACACCCCGACGAGCCTCCACGTACCGTAACGAGCCCCGGCGAGCCTCCACGTACCATAACGAACCCCGGCGAGCCTCGGTAAGGCATCGTGAGCCACAGCACACCTCAGCGAGCCGCCTCGAGCCTCGACGCGCCTCTTAGCGTTCCCCCCTCCCCCAGCATACCACGCCGTACCTCTCAGTGTGCCTCCCAGTGTGCCTCCCAGTGTGCCTCTCAGTGTGCTTCCCAGTGTGCCTCCCAGTGTTCCTCTAAGTGTGCCTCTCAGTGTTCCTCCCAGTGTGCCTCCCAGTGTGCCTCCCAGTGTGCCTCCCAGTGTTCCTCTAAGTGTGCCTCTCAGTGTGCCTCTCAGTGTTCCTCCCAGTGTGCCTCTCAGTGTTCCTCTCAGTGTGCCTCGAGAAGGAATCAGCCTGTCCCGACCGGCCGTCGCTGTCCGCCTGGCCAGCCGACATCTCCAACCAGCAGTTGTGGCAGTGATGGCCGGCGACCGCGACCTGTCCATGTCCGTCACAACATGACAACAGGACGACAACAGGACGGCGGCGGCGGGGGACGGCCGGCCTTCTGTCGATCACGGGGCAGATAGCAGGCGCTGGCCTGGCCGCCGCCGAGTCCACGGAGCCTCGCATGACTGCTGCCGCAGACGTTTGGTCACACACGGCAACGAACAACTGTCGGCGACAGCATGGAAATGCCGCGAGCAAAGCACCGCCTTGTTTCGTTATCTGTTGACAAGATCCACGTCACACGATGGGAGTTTGTTGACTTGGCCGTGACCCAGACAGCTCACTGTTAATTTCCGAAGTATGATAACAGATGCACTTGCGAATCACATTCCGAATTATTTAACAGCAGCTGTGATAAAAGTAGCTGCTAAAATGCACATGCTGAAAACGTATATTTGCATGCGCAAATATTCGTCCCATTTACATACTGACATCGTAAATCTCGATTCATGATGTTCCCCATACATCCTGCAGCTAGATTATGTGTACGACTTCTCATAAATATTTAACCTAAACTTCACGATTTGATATGACTATCTTTATCATATATTAGGATAAGAGTGTGGTTAGCACTTGGATTGAGGTATTTCCTGTAAGTCGTGCAAACAAACGGGAAGGTGGTCACTCCTGTTAGTAAAAATCACGGGTTTGTCCACCACTGGTGATTTCTCGGCTGCGGATTTGCGACTTTTTTCGCGGCGGCCGCGGAGACGGGTGTCTTTACCGCAAAGTGCAGCACACGATTTCCGTTTCCCACATCATTAACAGCGCGGCAGAGAAAAACGACACCAGAACAGGCACGACACCAGTGGCCGAAAGAAGGCGGCCCGGCGGGCCACACCACGTCTCCGACGGATCGCCAGAGGCCGCCGCCAGGGGACCGGTAGGGCCACCGCGCCGGGCTGCGACGCGCCACCCGCCGCCGCACACAGCATTCCAGCGGTGCCGAGACATGGAGAATCACATTATCGAGACAGCGACTTGATGCAGTGCAGTGGTTACAATGCAGTGACACGGCCAACGACCGTTTCCTGGTGAGATCGTATATGAACAATTAGGAATACGATCCAACTGATTCGACTGTAAGTAAATCGCACTAACAGTCACCGTTCGCAATCCGCAGAGACATCATTCACTAAAACTTCGAGGTCATCATGTTATTCGTGTACCAAAAGATGTCATTTTACTATCCGTACGGTCGGTTCACGAATATATGTAGGTAGCCATTGTTGCTGTTCCGCTTCGGTGCGCTGTTTTTCATAGCCTCCAGCACCAGTCCACAAATAGCGGTCACTGTGTCATGTTCCACCGGTGGTTGATGTGACACACGTCGGAGTGGAGGCAGTCCGGGAGGTCCGGGGGGACAACAGTTGGAGAAGTTCGGGGTGGTGACAGCTAGAGAAGTTCGTGGTGGTGACAGAGAAGTTCGGGGTGGTGACAGAGAAGTTCGTGGTGGTGACAGAGAAGTTCGGTGTGGCGGCAGAGAAGTTCGGGGTGGCGGCAGTTAGAGAAGTTCGGTGTGGCGGCAGCAGTTGGAGAAGTTCGGGGTGGCGGTAACAGCTGGAGAAGATCGGTGTGGCGGCAGTTCGCTGGGCGGTACTCAGCGACAGCGCACTGATCATGAGCCGCCACAGCACATCAGAACCGATAGTACGCCGGGTGTAATGGACGGACCGTCAGCAGTGACAGACGGTCAGCTGATGGTCTGTCTGCGCTGACAGACGGTCAGCAGAGACAGACCGTCAGCAGTGACAGACCGCCAACATTGACAGACCGCCAACATTGACAGCCCGTTAGCAGTGACAGACCGTCAGCAGTGACAGACCATCAGCAGTGACAGACCGTCAGCAGTGACAGACCGTCAGCAGTGACAGACCACCAGCCGCAGCCGTCACCGGTCACGGCACAAGTATAATGTAGCGCTGGTCGCATACGCCCTGTCCCCGGCTTCAAAAGAGCTGGCAATCTTAGACTTGTAAGTAATGAAAACAGTTCTGACCATTTCTAACCAACGTTCGATGAAGTCCTTCTTAGAGTTTCATTTAGATTTCGTCACAACAGCAACGGCCATGATATTGACTTACGTACGTTCCGCCTAAGGGTGGTTTCATGCGTGATTATATCTATTATGGCAACAGACCGATAGCTGGTACAAGTTCAAAATCTCAAACATTTTTGTATACTGCTTTCCCAGAACGTTTTTTTTTTTACTCTCGGCCAATTTGTCCACTCCAGTTTATAACCAATGTAACTGCCGGGGCCCGGGAGTCCCTTCAAACACCATCACCACGTTGCTGTTGTTTTCACCAATCGGACACGGTTGTCCACATCCCAAAGTGACAGGTTTTGTCAGTTGATTCGGTCGTGTCTGGGTACATCCCAGGTGGTCGCGGTCGGAGGGTCCCGATCGACGACATATGTCGCATGTCACCGAGACCGACGACAACCGTGTGCCCACAGATTATGTCGACACCTATTAGACAAAAACAGGCGCCCACGAGGAGACGAGCAGCCGGCTAATTGGCCGCAGAGGAGGCGATTGCAGCAGCGATCTCGTCTGATGGAGCTGAGCAGGTACAACCAAACCAAGGCCAGTCGGCTCCGGACCAGACCAGGAAACGGCATCGCTGGGATCGGCCCCATAGCGGACCGATGTGGGAAGGGATCGAGCAGTGGGAACAACATGGAGGTTGCCACGAAATCATGCCTGGTACGTCCTCCACAAACACCTAAGTTTAGATAATTCGGCTGCGGTCGATGCAGTAGCTTGCGTGTCCACAGTTCGGGATATATAACCATTAGTTGGATGAAATGGCGGGCAGAGAGCCTATTCACTCCCCAAGTACGCATTTATCTGAGCAGTTTCATATGGAGGTAGTCATTGAAAGACCATTCCCGAGTCGGGCCCTCCTCCCATCAGCCCAGTTCTCTCAGAACGATTCACCAAAGTTTGTCTGTTCGGCTAAAAGGCGGTGCCGCGCAGTAGGACTGTGGGCCACGCCACCAAGTCCGGGGCGGCGTCCGTCGGTCGGCGACGGCTCAACTCTGTCGATAGCATGTCGCCCGCGTCGATAGGGCCGACCAAACAGCCCTAAATTTCTCAAACGACCGAAATCGGTCAAAAGTTTATTTGCTTCCCACTAGGCCAGGCTTACAATTTATACTACAGACAAGTGTTTGTAGCTCAGCTATTGATTCAATAGAACGCGAAACATCATACGAGTTTAATGCATTTGACATGCACTTCTCTGGAATTCTGCACAATTCAAAACAAGTTTCGCCGCGTCTTGATCCGCCAGTATCGATGTTACCCAAAAACATCGCACCATACAGGTGTCTCAGTCTCTCACAGGAATCCCGGCAGCATTCACTTCACTATAAAGCCACACACCGAAGTCGAACCCAAAAACACCACAGCATTCGTGCGCTACTCGCGCGAGGCTATCGTACCGCGCCGTACATCGGCCACAGATTGATTGCCCAACAGAACACACCGCAACCGCCGCAGTCAGAGCAGACCACCCGCAATTACAACCTGCCCCGGGGACGTGCGTACTGAGTCAGGAAACAACGACGGAGGGCATGGAAGGATATCACAGGGCGTGACGCGGCGTCACGGGGCGTGACGGGGGCGTGACGACGGCGTCACAGGGGCCGGCCGATAATCCGGCTGTCCCAGCCCCAGCCGACCCCACCAGCCGGACCCACCCCTCCGCACCGCCCCGTTTTGGTATACACCATGTTCCCTGCGGCGCGATCCGCTCTACACGTCCGGCTGTGACGGGCGGCTCCAAATCGTCCCCTGCGCCTCACGGCTCGGCCAGCGCGGCCCAGCAGGCCAGCAGGCCAGCCCAGCCCAGCGGAACAGCACGGCTGGCTCCCACCATTAGCCAGCAGCGGAGCGCCAGGGACACCCAACCGTCATGCAAGCCCGGCCGCCGGGCGAGCGGATCAGCCGACACGGCACGGCAGGACGCCATTTTGCCGGGTCACCAGACAGCGCCGCCAGCTCCCGTCGACAGTAGCCGGCAAGTCGGCAAGTCGACCACATTTTATGTTGACCAAAGCGATTTCCGTGTGTCGCGCAGCTAACAATGGCGATCTGTCCTTTTTATCCAATGAGGCAACAGAGCTGAGCTCCGCCCATCACGCGCAGCAGGCGCCCTGTTCGGACACGGTATGACCGGCCGAACTCCGGGACAGAAACGCCCCCCCCCCCCATAGTTCACATCAAACAGAGCCTGGTCCGACCAAATTATATGACAAAAGAAATATACACCAACGAGACATTGTAAGAAATTTCAAAACGTAAGTGTATTTAAAAGTAATGGCAAAACGTAAGTGCCAAAGCGCTTGTGGATCGCTTTAGTCTACCATCGTGCAAATAAAATGATCATATATTGTAATGGGAATGCTGAAAGTGTTTCCAACGCAACGTTTTTAAAAGGTCCATCTTTAAATCGTTCACTAGGTATAGACCACCCTATCTAAAGTCGGTCTGATTTTCGGAGCATCGTTCGTCGTGCTCAGAGCGTCGCCACCTCGCATCGTCCAAAGAGGGCGACAGAACTTTGCTTGAAACGGACTCAACGGCATAAAGGCGGCGACAAATCCCGTGCCAGGATCAATTAGTAAACTAAGAAATAGATCGGCCAAGAGAGAAACAGTGGAGAAATAACTCTGAACAGAAAGTTATGTTCCGAAATAGGAACATTGGCCAAAAACGGTTTGAACACGGATACCCCCAGTGCCACCCCCCCCCCCCCACCTCAAAAAAAATATTCGTCATTGGTTCATTATTGTGTGCACGCTGAATTCGTTTCATTTTGTAATGAAGATACTCTGAATACAAAATACAGGCACACCAAAATCTCTTAGAGCCCTGAGTCCAAATCATTGTGCTAATAGCAACCTTAGGCATTGTATATCTTTTTGAACGGGTGGGAAACTGTGGACAATGTTTGCGATATTTCTCAAGATCGCTTGTGGATCCGGTATACCTAATTTATGGTCAGACTGTCTCGGTCTTTTTCCCGTCCAGTGTCCACATCTGTTTATTCCATTTAACATCCCAATTACCACTCTAGAATCCTTTTGGGCAATAACGAAGCATGTCAGACCCGAGCAGACACCTCTCTGCTGCCATCGATGACGAGCCATGCAACTTCCTCCCGTTCGCATTGCCGACCAAACCACACGTCTCTCACCATGGCCGCCAGACCGACCTGACCACGGCCCCCAGACCGACCTGACCCCGACCCGACCACTCGTCTCATCTCACCACGACCTCCAGACCGACCTGACCCCGACCCGACCACAGCCTCCAGACCGACCTGACCCCGACCCGACCACGGCCCTCAGACCGACCTGACCCCAACCCGACCACTCGTCTCTCACCACGACCCCCAGATCGACCCGACCAGGGCTCATCTCACCACGACCCCAGACTGACCCAATCTCGGCCGACACTTCACCACCAGCATTCAAGACGTGTGCTCGGCTCCGTTCAGCGGCCAGCCATCGGAGGGCGTGTCGCGCTGACCCGCCCCGACCCGCCCCGATACTCGGCCGTACCGCCTAACCGGCGATTACGGCGACCACGCCGAGCCCACGGCGGTGGCGGCTCGGCGGCGGCGGTGGCGGGCGGTGGCGGACGGAGGCGGACGACCAGGCCGCCCACACCCAACAAACGAGCCCGTGGCACGCTCGGCCGCCAATAAAACATACCGGCACATTTGGACGGCTCTCTGATGAAAGAGCCACCTCCGATTACCGTGCCAGGTGGCGAGCCAGGCGGCGACGCGGGACCGCCGGGCGGCGAGCGTCCTTCCCGAGGAGGAGCGCCTTCCGGCCGCCGCCGGAGCACGGCGCTCCTCGAGAGGCGAGCGGCGAGGCGCGTCACCCGCTCGGCATACACGACAAATGCTTATCTGGGCCGTAAATCAGCCGGGGACGGCGTAAGGCCAGGAAACGGCCGCCGCCGACAGATACGGCCGCTATTACGCCTCGTAACCCAAATGAGAACACGGACGGCATTTGTCCGGCATTAATGTGCGAGCATCGGGCAATGCGGGCTGCCGGTACGACTGTGCAGATGATTAGCGGACGGATGAGACGTGGTGGCCGGGGTAATTTGACAATGGCTCCGTCGAGTCCCGCTGCCAGATCGGGCCAGAGCGGGAAACTAGACAGTATGCGAGCCAGGACGGATTGGAAAGGATTGTGGGCATAGCACCTAAATTTTTATGTCCGACCGTTTAAGCACTGAATAATTAGGCGGGGAAAATGTTATCTACAAGCGGTAATTAAAGCAGCTTAGCTGGGGCTCTGCAATCGAGTGATCAAAAAGTCATGGTGCAGGGGATGACGGGCACAGCGGTTTGGCCGACAGACAGGCAGAATGACAGCTGCACGTTATCTCATCAGCGGCTCATCTCTGCCGCGGCAAGCCCTCACTCCCCACATCATGGGATCAACACCAATCCCTACAGATAACAATGTCAGAATACTTAGGAATACCTGACATGAGCCCCGCCTTAAAAACGGACAGATGTAAAAAGTCGCATTATTCCCGAGTGTGAAAATTTGTTAAACTAAATTCAAGTGGAAAAATAAACATAAAGAAAAAAGGAAATAATCAGAGCCGAATAAATTTAACAGCACAAAGAAGAAGGAGAAGAACGTTGAATTAATTTCTTACTACTGGAAAGTCATGGTCCATTAACATAACGGAGTGGCAATAGCCTCACCAAATCAATGGGAGACTCAACATCGGTGAGGGCCACTGCTACGCACAGGGTCATATGGGTGTGGTGGACACTGGACACGATAAAATACACAATGCGAGTCAGCAGAGCCGGAGTACATGTCACGGGCACGGCCAGTGTTATGTCTGTCCTCACCCCAGCCAGTAGGACCAGCACCGTGTCTGCGGTTACTGCAAATAGCAGCCTCGGTGTATGTGCGGAGTTTTGCTACGACAGGTCAGCCTTTTCAATCATGCCCTAAACAATGGCAGTAACAGTAGCACACATTACGAGTTTATGTCAGTCCGTTGTGTTGCTGTGGGAAATAGCTCAGTTTCAGACGACAGGGGTATTTTAAAAGTTGTTTCGGCTGATCACAAGAGATAACAAATGGTCAACAGAGTAGCCACATAGTTTCCTGACCGCAACGAGCTGTCCGCGGCACAGCCAACCCACTCTCAACACTAGCGCTCCTATGCTGCTCCCTGCTGATGTTGGTGGTGTGGAAAAAATGTGTTGTGTAGCAACAACATTCATGTATACAACCTCTAAAGCAGACATGTGCCAAGATTCAAATAATATCCGGGATCCAGGATCTACAGGATCCAAGATCCTGGATCTTGATGGATCTTGGATCTTATGTTAACCATTTTGTCGAGAGATCCTGCGGATCCTGGATCTTGTCCATACAT
>JARFNZ010125508.1:0-11787 GCA_031763405.1 Balanus nubilus
AATATTGACATTTTTGGGAATTTCCGCCATTATCTCGGGAACTATAATAGCTAGGAAGAAAAAAAGCAGTAGAAAGCCCTTGTAACGTTCTTTCGTCAATGTGTGATCAGATTTGGACTCATCAAATGCCAAAATGGTCGTTTTCTTGGATAACGTTGTTCGCGAATAGCTTCCTATGTATTAGAGGTAGGACATTTATTTTGACACCATCGTGTTTCTCTCGTCAAGGCGAATCGAACATATACATGATGACCTCGAAAGGTCAATCTCAAAATTTGACCTCAGGGTGAAGGTCACTTGGTGACCTCAGTAGGCCATGTTGAGTCATATTGCATATGAGTCGATGCGTATTGACGAGAAAAACACATTGGTATCTTCCGCATGTTTCTAGCTCTTCTCTATCAAAAGTTATTGACAGAAAACTGTAAGTGACCTCGGATGACCTCAGATGACCTTGACAGAGGTCACTTGTCAAATTTAGTACTTTAGTCATCACTACTGGCCTAAGAAAACATGATCCTAAAAGAATTGGACTGATCTGATAGGTACCCTCTGAATTGAAAGGATCTGAATTTTCCCCCGTTGACTTATAATGGGGAGGTCACGAAATTGACCTGACCTCAGATCACCGACATATACAAAATCCGAGATACACGTTTTGTAGGGCACGTCACTCTTATGAAATGCTGAAAGTTTTAAAACTTTATCTCAAGCGGTGTGGCTGTGGCATGAGTGCAAACTTTTAGGTAGGGTCACATGACCTAACCTGGTGACCTGACCTTTGATGACCTTTGGCTTAAATTTTGACATAAGATGTGGAACGGATGTATAATATGGTATACAAAAAACAGCGGCGCTACGCGATGCCATTTTTGAGCTATCTTTGAAAAACCGGAGGGGGGGTGTTCAAACACCCCCCCAGCAGGGCGCGGGTTAACAGTCCTGTGCTCGTACCATGAAATTCCAAAATTTCGACGCTCAATGTCGATCGGCAGCCTATGCCATCGGGAGGGACACACTGATCTGCCTGCTCTGACTCGCTCAGCCTCTCAGACCTCAGTCCTCAGTCCTCAGTCCTCTCAGTCCTCAGTCCTCTCGTCGTCTCAGAGACTGAGACGACGGTCCTTCCACGGCCAACAGGCTGAGGTGGGCAGCCAGGCCAGCCGGGGGCCCTATTCCAGGTCAGTCTGGCCCGGCTGCAGGCTGTGAGCGGTGTCTGACGTCACTGAGGGGGGGGGGGGACAGGATTGGAAGGGGCAACGGGAAGGTTTTTTGTATTGTGCTGTGGGGTTTGTTATTATGCTGTCATCTATCTATTTTTGCAACATTCAATAAAATATTTCGTCTTCCCAAACTATTCACGTAGTCCTTTTCAGTTGGTTTATTGATTTTGTAAGATTAACACAGAACACTTGAAGCCCGATCTTTCTATTTTCGTGACAGACCAGAGTGGATTCCAGGAAGTATCAATCAGGAAGCGTAATTTGCGTTACGGCATCCTCTGACCGCACGGTGCTCCTAATGAAGAGGATGACGTTTCTAGTGATGATGGCGTCACCAGATGACGTCATGTTGCCGGTTTAACGATGTCGGTGAAGTCTTGATATTCTGAAGAAGGAGAAGAAATTGGTTAACGCATTTATTTTTGCGCCAAAAAGGTTTGTGCCCAGTTTTTAAGTAGTTCCGAATGTTTTATCTGTAATAGTTCAGATGTGAATCTGCTTTTGCGATGTGTTCCGGGCTTAGCTCGGAGTAGGTAGCTCCTACATGTAGATATCTACGCAATTTCGAAACAGCAGCAAAGTACCCGAGTAGGCACTCTTTCGGCGATTTAAATAAAAAGCATTTGCCTGCGCCGTACCGCTCCACCAAAATAAAGATAATAACCGGCATATGCCGCAGCTTTCGACACATTTATATATTTTTATATATTTACCGGCAAAGAGATGGCCTGTACTCTGAGTCTGAATTCACCAAACTGGAAGTATACCGGCATGATCACTGATCAGGTCTTATACCGCATGATTACCTTCTGTATAGTTAGAAATTGTTACCAGCTTGCCGGTATGCAGTGGCGGATGCAGCCATTTTCAAAGGGAGGGGCCAAAAAGGGCAAAACGGCCACGGTGGGAGTGCTGATTATGCGATATACCTATAGTAAGATGGAGTTCTGTTTTGATAGGGGGGGGGGGCAAACCGCATTTTGCCCCCATCCCCCCCCCCCCCGATGTCTGGCTTTGGCCCCGTTGCCTCCCCCCTGGATCCGCCCCTGGCGGTATGACGATAAGGAAAAGGAAATATTAAGTCTCTTGTCGGAATAGACCCAACTGGATACGAGATGTATGTTATGTTTATCTTACCCTAATTTACCCGAGTATATTTTACTGATTCGCTCAAGATAAATGAACTTCAGCTCGTGAATGTCAGAGTATTCGCCATTCTGAAGGCGCTGTTAACCGGTATCTGGAAAATGTTGGATAAATCTCCAGGATCATGGGAAATTTCCAGAATCACGTTCCGCATCCGGAAAATGGGAGAATCATCCCCGATAATTTTCCATCGGGAGGGAAATCTACAGAGCAGGGTCGCTGGTCTCCCTTCCTCTGACGTCAGTAGGCTGAATGTTTGTTCACCTCGGACCTCTTACAGTTGAATGTATGCGAATATTGGTGTTAAAATGAGCTTGCAAGTGATTTTAAGATCGATTCTAAGCATTTTCAACCTCTAGTTGAGATTGCTTAGTTATATTCAGCAGAACAACCGATGGGTGATATGCAAGATACCGAATGCTCTACGGCGATAATTTTCCAACGTATAATTCTCCCCCACAGAAACAGTCCTGAATGCGCGAATGGATGATTATCTCCGATAATTTTCCATTGGAGAATATCCAAGGGAGTACATTTTCCAGATACCGAACGCACGCCTAGTTGGCTCATAGACCTCTCCGAGGGCCGTGAGGTGGCGGAGGTCTCGAAGGGTTCCACAGCTGACAGCAGAAACTTTTACCGCTGTCGCAGGTATCGCACCGTCCCACTGTCGCTGCTTCTGTCGACTTGCCATATCTCATGTAGCACTCTTGGCCGGTGTAATTACAACTAGGATCTTAAACAGATCAGATTGGGCAATGGTCACAAGATAATAGTTGGCATGGATACTATTAAACACTAACGACACTTCAACATGTGAGAATAGAAGAAAACGACTCTTCAATGGGCCCGAATGTTAATCATGACAATTGACAACACAATTAAATGGTTCCTAAAACGATTCTGAACCTTGTTCTCACGCTTTGTGACATCTTTATAACGAAGCATTACATTCTCACCAGATGTTGGCACAACCCGTCCAGGTGTCTGCCTAATATTTGTTTTTATTTTTTGTTAACAAAAATTAAATGTATATAGTTTCTGAGGATACTTTCCATTTATTTGTAATGTTTATATGAAGGTCTATTAAAGCCTGCTTAGTGCTCGCAGGTTAATACTCGTTGATCGCTTATGAGCCTCTGATTGGTTACGGCGAGCTGGTGACATGACCTGGTGGCGAGCTGGTGACATTACCTGGTGGCCTGACATGAGCTGACCTGGGGTCAATTTTTATGCAATTTGGGTATTGATGGCGAAACAGTTGTGTCATATTTGGCAGATCTTCGCATGGTCGATTTGGGGTCTACGCCTAAGTTAGGCGGACCCAAGGCCGTACAGGTATCAGGGGGGGGGGGGGAATCCCTGATACTAACCGTGTCAAAATAAGGTAAGAATTTAATGCTTCGCAAAAGAGACATTATCGAAAAACAGGGCGACGTGGGGTTCTGAAACGCCTTGTAATGCACCTAAAAATAAATCATATTAACTGTTCCACATTCATATGTCAATATTTATTTTTGATGTATACCTTGTTGTAATACAATCCTATAGTATAATATAATAAGTCCACAAATGTATCACATTATAATCACTAAGTTTGACCGAAGTCGTCACGACGAGGCTCTGGCGACCGATCGCTGTTCCTGGGCAGCGTCGCTCCATGCGGGACGAAGCTGTGTGGAGTTACTCCATCTAGGAGACTAGGAGAGTTCCTCCATTCCAGCGGTCGGCCGTCGGTCGTGGATTAACGTGGGTGACGGGATCAGAGGACCGACTTTCGGGAGGAGCGGAAGGAACGCTTCCTGTGAGGTATTGGTGAGCTTTGTGAGAGCATAACAGGTCCACGTTACCTGGAACCTGCTCCACAGATATGTCGGCAAGCTGTTTGGCCGCACTCCCTGAAAATAATCAGTGGATTAAAGTTGACGTGCCGAGTTTGGACGGTATTGATATAGCATAGGACTGTTTGACGAATTCCCAATCCTACGGCATTAAATAAATCAAGGATAAGGCAAGTGGGATTAGAAATACCGAACTCGAATTGGACGAGTTAAATAAGAAAAAATAATATTGTAATAGATATCAAGTAAAAATAATGAGGGAAAATGTTAAACAAAACACAAGGGAACATATTTTGTACGCATCATAAACGATCAAGACGCCGCATTGTACCGCACGACATCATCGACACAAAACAACAGTCATTTAAGATGTCATTTGACATACTTCATGTTACATTTAAACTCCCACCGAGTGTTACATATTTTGGTTTGAACTGTTCGCTGACTAACTCATTGTCTGAAAATGTCGGAAATTTTCCACCATTTGTCATGCGGTGAATTTAATCAGGAATTAATGAACTAAGCGGATATTATTAATTAGAGATTGGGCCCTCTCGTGAAATTGTGGCGTAAAATACCCTTCTTCCAATACGATATACCTCAATAATCTAACGTTACCAAAGATTCCGTGGTTAAATAATAACAATATATTACCTTTGGTGATGCCCGCCACACCCACATTCACTCCCCCTAGCACCGAACCTGTTGTACCTGTAATAAAGCAGGGGTTTAGTACATAGTTTGCAGATATGCATATATAACTTCACGTTCATCACAGCGATTGCTCAACATATTACCTGTGTTCAGATAAGTCTCATGAAGCAGAAAATTGTGACGTGTCTTTTCAAAACAGGCCAACAGGCCAAAAACCTCTTGTGATAGCCACCATCGATAGATAAAATGTCATCAACTCCACATAAAATGGGCGAATTTCGAAAAATCCTTTATGATAAATGTATTTGTCCAAATGCCATGAATCCAAGTATGTATTGCTGAAAGTGCAATAATTTACTGGCCAAAGTTGAGCTATATAAAACGTGAGGGAAGATTTGAAAGTAATTGTAAAATCAGAGCAGTAATTGAGGAAATTTTGGAGGAAAACACTTTAAAATGTCTTTGCATTGTCTAAACGAATGAGATCACAAATATTATCGGATTATACGAGTACATGTAAATAAAGTCGTTCATCGGTACAGGTTGTTGGAAGCTAACAGTATTTTGATAAACGTTTACCTCCTTGTAATCCTTCCAGTGACCTAGTATTTGTACATGCGAATGCATCAGTGAAAGTGTCTTAGTGTGCAGACCTTGATGACGTAATAGTTATCATGCTATTATGTTATATATGTTTCAGAATCAATATAAAATACTAACACAAAACCAGATCAAATTATAACACAAAATATCTCATTTTTGCAGTTACTCACCAGTGGTTTTTATTATGGAATTGTCTATTGCGCAGCAGAAGCCACCAAAACACTTGTAGCATGATCTTGGTTCAACGCTTCCCATCGATTCCAACTTAGAACAGCTCTCTCCGACTGTTTTGCAGACTGGGACTAAAATGGGGAAAAATACGACATGCCTTAATATACGAATGGCATTGTCGCTGGGATTCAAGTGTTGCATGAGAGATCGAGTTTGATTTCAGATGGTAGATATAAGCGAAGAGTTATATGGTACGCACAAGGCGTATGTACAGTCGCACACATGTGTACAATAATTCACATACAATAAGTAAAACAAAAGATAAATAACATGGTAGCTAATGTATATTTGTAAATAATTAATGGCCAGGACAACGGAATAAGCTTTCGCCTTACGGCATCATCCCTTGGATGATGGACTTGGATGATGATGATTCGCGGAATTTGATGATACCGTAAGGCGAAAGCTTATTCCGTTGTACTGGCCATTTATTATTAAAAAATATACATTAACTGCCATGTTATTGATCATTTATTTTTACTTATTCTCATTCGCCATGGCAAAAACAACCGTCGAACACATGACAAATTCACATACAATACACAAGACGAGTATCTGAAGATAGCCAATCAAAATATGAGATCAACTGTTTCCTTACAAGTTCGATAGTTCGATAAATATTTCTTATTCGTGATAATTACTATCCTTCACCAATCCGTTAAACTGTCGTTTCATGATCCTGAAAAAACTGCACAAAAACTAATGCAAGGAAGTCGCACGGAAATTAATGCAGGCTGGGAACTGTTGTCAATGTACCTCGCTCATAACTCGCTCATATCTCCAAACCAGTGCACTAGTTACATGTCATATGCACATGCTTGCTGCTATTTTACCCGTGATAAATAACATATTATTACATTTACTGAAAAGTGAGAGAACAGAAATAAATCCACAAAGAAAATGAATGAAGGAATCGAGGAAATGAGATTGTGTATTAAAGGGCATCGACACCTCAGGTCAATTTACGGCAACAAGAAAATATAAAGGTAGACTCACGGCAGCAGAAGTGATCATTGACCTTTGTATTTGGGCACGGCATGCAGACCAGGTCGCCTGCACATCGCTGGTACGGCCTGTGGCAGGTCTCGTTCAGTGCTGAAATTTAAATAACACATCCATGATGACGTCACTGGGATCGAAGAATAGCAGTTAACTTGACACGGCGATAGCTTCGCGTCTTCGCCCGGTCTGAAACTCAGAACTCCTCAAAAGAGACGTTCATTGATAATGTTTCGCAGGAGGGGTTAGGTGGATGTCAGCCGCAGCATTACGATCTGTGCTAAGGGCTTTTCACTAGCGGAACGTTACGCTTTAAAGCCAAAATCACCGGCGAAAAAGTTATCTTTTGGTGGATTCTTGGTAAAATTGTCTAAATACGGGAAGGGGGTAACCATCATTGTAACGTACTTATGACATGGGATAAGCTTTAATGTGACAAGTTGTGACAAGCGGGATAGAGGACAATTCACAAGTTTTGCGTAACGTAATGATGGAGACGGACGGTCACAAGGCCAGCTGCACACTAGCTGTGGTATCGCGAGAAAGAAAAAACGGCGATATTATGGCCGCATGGGCCATCGGCCAGTGTGCAGTCGATTAAAATCTGATCCTTATCATCCATTTGTAGGATTTTGTATATTTTTAGTAGCGCAGTTAACAGTATGTTCTCAGTGTACATTCTCACGCAGATTGTTCCAGTGAATGATCTCAAAGCATAAGCTGTTGCACTAAAAGTTAACTCTAATTGAGTTATTCTGTTGAGTTCGGTTTGGCAAATGATGCTACAGCTGAGCTGTAAACCCCGAGTAAAGCAGCATTGTTTGCCTGCGGTATATCTCTACATCTTGCTTTACATCCAGCGAGTCTCCATTTGAAGGGCTTGGAGGCCTATGCACTGATTCATCATACAGTGTAAACACGTTTTACAGTGTAGTGAGTTTTTACTCAGTGGCTCACTTGGTGTCGGGAGGCAGCAGTGGCCCTTCTCAGTGCACGGTTTGCACACCCGGTCGTTGGGTGAATATTTGTTGTCGTTGCATGGAGGGCCGAACCCCGGCTGGAAGCACCTGTCGTCTGAAGAGAGGGCCAGTAGAATGAAGGGTGATGGAAACCGTACCGCTCAGTATGGAATGACATCGGGTGTTACAGCCATGTGAAGTCATATTTTATGTGGTGTATGATGTGATAATATTAGGTCGGACAATAAGTAAGGTACAATGCCTTGTAACTTGGACACATTATGATGTAGCGAGAGGAAATAAATATGAGATGAATCTGTGATCAATTTTCTACAAATTGCATCCAGGTGTTTGTTTGTTGGAGCTATGAGCCCGTAGCTACAGCTCTGAGAGCGAGACTCTTCTTGTTTATATGAAAAATCGTAAAAAGGGAAAAAAATTGATTACTTCACTGAAAGGCAATGTTTTCGTTCTCGGAAAACTTTGGATATGTTTCTCCCACCGAATTCATTGACAAACTGTTCCACGGGCATCGAGAGAAAGCCATCTCGGTCAAAAATATCAAGCAATTAGTTGTACAATACAAAAATGAAGCGAAAATCATGAGCGAGAAACAACACCATAATCCGGAAACCGTTGAGTGCATCAACCCCCTGAAATTGTTAAAAAAGAAGTTGATCAAACAAAACTGTGAAATTCCTTATATGAACTGCCTAAAAAAAGCTTGCTTGTTTGATTGAGGCGATGATAAATAGGATCATCATCAATATTAAATGATAATGTGCGCATGACAAGCCACCAAAATGCTCGCACAAGAATAGGGCTTTCGTCATGAAATCAGCGCTGATAATCTTAACGCGCATGGGAGGGTCAAAACATTTTTCCCAGGTCATTGTCACGGTGCTGAGTCATGAGCTCTTTTAGAGGCAATCTTTGTGGTCAGTCAACACTGTCAGACCAACTCCGAGGCCAGACACACTGTGAGGAAATGGTCGAGGGACAGTAAAAGTCAGCTTTTAAGTTATGTACGATTTAGACGTTTGTCAGAAAGCTGGGGAGAAGTGCGTCCAAGTGAAAAGTGACTGAGTTGAAAGTGGCGTGTAATAACAAATGTTTAAATACTATGTAGTTAAAATTTCGATGTGTAATCTTCAGGTCTCATCGTCTCGGGTGAAATGGTAATGAGACAGGTCACAGTTCCCAGAATGATGAGAACAGAGTGATGTTAAACATTGTACTAAACGAAGCAAAATAGGAAATATTGTTAGACATGAAATATCATGAAAGAAAGTGAAGAACGAAACAGAAAGAAAATCACACAATTCATATGGCTTTGTCACCACAGGTACCTTAAAACTAAATCGTTTTCCCTCATGGCACTAACCTCCTTCGGCTCCGGCTCCCAGGCACAGCAGTATGGCAGAGCAGAGAAGGGGCTTCATAGCTGACCCCACTGACGTCTACCCTAGTGAAGAGTCCCCGTGGAGTGTCCGAAGAGTCCCCGTGGAGTGTCCGAATAGGTAGGCACTGTGACCACGACTGGCATGGCCCCAGATGACACAACGACGCGGAGAGGCTGTCACCAGTGTCACCATGAGGGTGGCAGTTGAGTGGGTGTGATGTGATGACACTTGTACGGGCTGTTCGCCTACCAAGAAGTGACCCTGACCTTTAGGATAGGGGGTAATGTCACGGGCTAGAGGTCAGAGATCAGCAGTGATTCATGAGCAACCTTAAACGTGCAGCATTTTATGGTATGTTTGCTCACGTTTTTCATGTTCTTTCAACGCCTCTGAAAGCCTTATATACGCAATATGAGTATTAATCTGAAAGCAGAGCTGCGAGTCCCATTTTCAGTCTTGACTGTACCAACTATATCCGGTCATTCGCAAATTGCGTTGCACTCAATCTGCGCACACATTTTGGGGCTGAGTAAACTTCAGCAGTAATTGGCACATAGCACTGGTAATAAAATGTGGGATTAAAACATACAACATGAAATATTGGACTAGGTTGTTAACGACTACATAGTTTGCTCGTCATTATCTCCATAAATAAGTACAGCTTTCTGTAAATTTCCTGTCGCTTGCTGCATATCCAACTTTTAAATAACTCCTATCGACATTTTTGGGTCGAGAAGGGGAGTCGAGTGAAAGGTGTCGCAAATAGCCCGACCTCCTTCCCTCGCCCTCTTCCCCCTCTCCTTCCCCCCCCCTCCCCTCCCCTCCCCTCACCTCACCTGCCCTCCCCTTCCTCCCCTCACCTGCCTCCCTTCCCTTCCGCGCCGAGTAACGCCGTTTGACCTATTTCGGCCCGCGTTTTAGCTCACAAACAGGCACTGGGGTTGGAGGGGGCGAGCTTGTTTTGACTGACCCGGACACGCAGGTGCGCCCCAATCCCGACGCGAGTGGGGTTTATTTTTCTGCTGCTCTGGCTCTGGTGGCCAGCAGTGCCATGGATTTCGTTCCCTCAGCTGAAGGAGGGAGGACCCAATGTGACAGATCTGCAGTAACGATGGTAGCGATATTCAGTCAAATGTGGAATTTCGGAGGCTCGAGCATGGAAGTGATGTGATCAATCCTGGCTTGTTTGATTTTATTTGATACCAATACAATTTATTCGTTCTTATCCATCAAGTGAACGTTATAGTTCAAGAACCCCAGGGATATAATTCATTCAACGTATATATACTTAGTGACAAAAAACAACTGCATTCCATTGATATCACATCAGTTGTTAAGGCTTGCCCATCAAAAAATAAAAATTTCATTAATGCCTAGAAATAGGAAAACCCTTGAGTGAAACGCAACTGATATTCTTAAAGCATGCACCTTTAAAACATGTAGTTATTGAGATGTCATGATGTAATGTGATCGGCTAGGCTGTGTGTAACAGGGGGCGTTGCCAGGATTTTTCGAGCGTGGTGCGTCCGTTCAGAGGTACCATTATAGAAGTGACCACAGTCCCGTAATGCGATTCTTTGTGGGTTAAATGTGTTCCCATAAATGTCTACCTACTTTTCTTAGAAGCTAAATAGGTACCTAACATAATTTTATCCTTATGAAATTGGTAAGGGAACCTTGAGTAATATCGGAGAGTAGCTAATATTGAATGCCTATTTTCTCAACAACCCGCTGCTTGGTGGCCATCATTTTTTTAATCGGTTGGTGTCTAATTTATATTTTGGAACTTTTTACTCGCATCGGATGAAGTACTCAGTTGCAACAACATACTTCTCGAATTCGCTATTTTTACTTTTAAATTTATGCTGTTTGGTAAGCTGATCCTGCTAAGGTTAACCACTTCTACACGAGACTCGTGCATTTTTTGGTTTTACCTCATATTTCTGATTTTATTTTATTCCTGCTGTTTGTGTGCATCAAGACTGTCATGGTATTCCGATCACATTTTTTCAAGTCATGCATTTTGGGTACTATCAGACACCTCGTGTTTAACATGAAGGAAGGTGGAAAATGTGGGGGAAGGACAAGAAGAGGCTACCAGCTAAAAAAAACACAAAGAGAAGAGTCTAAAGTTAGGAACACAGCTCTTTCGCGTGCAAAGCGCATCTCGCTTTTCCCATCGGAATACGTGGAGTCTTATTCGCTCCAATTTCGCTCGGCGCACGAGGCGAAATGGAAACGAAAAAGACTCCGTGTATTTCAATGGGAGAAGTGAGACGCGATTCAAACGTGAAAGAGCTGTGTTTCGGCCGTAAGCTGTTTTTTGCCCCTTTCCTATAACTTGCCATCCTCAATACGAATTAAAAGTCTTAATACAAGCTGATAAAATACAATGTTTCGAAAATGGACACCCATCGAGAACTAACTGCTGATGTCCGATAAAACCCAAGTTAATTTTTATTTTTAGATGCTCACTGTACCTAGCCGCAACATCAAACCTATTGCAATCAAGTTGAAACAAAGGCTGTTGGACGGTCTGTCATTTAAAGCATTAACAATGCAGATCCTTTCACTAAAATAGAACTTAAAATAGTTTAAAGTTACCCGTCCGATAATACCCGAATTTCCCCTTTTCTTCCAGCGACGTTACCTCTTTGAAGCTCTGCAAACGTGCTCTGAACCACTCAGAGCAGACATGTAGCCAAGGGTGACGGGGGAGGGGGGGGGG
>JARFNZ010125519.1:0-11786 GCA_031763405.1 Balanus nubilus
AAAACATGCTAGAACCCCCAAACCCCTGCGGAAGCTCCCCAAACCTGTGTGGTCCCCCAAAGTTTTGCCACAAAGAATCAAATTTCCATGTTATTGAGTGCAGCTCTTGTAGTTGGGGGCCCCCTCAAGTTGGGCCCTCCTTAATTGACTGGGCCCCTGGGAGACCTATGCCCCCCCCCCCTGGCTAAATCCTAGGTGCATGCCTGATTAGGAGATCAACCAGGGCTTACAGCATTTCATCATATTATAGGTGAATGCCTCATTACCTAATGTGGCCTTCTGCCAGTCACAACTAAACCAATGTTGAATTGACACTAGGCTAATACACATTAAAATAGGTGTCATAAGCATAAAAGGCAGAATGGTTCTGGGCAAGGGGGAGCAGGAGCACTTTGAGACTTGTGTCATGATTATTTCATCATGAAGATGCTTAAGGATATCATCATGTGTGTAAAATATCATAACAGTATACAAGAGTTCAATGTCATTCATTTGAAAATCAAAACTAACTCAGGAAGTGACATTATCCAAATTAACAGACTAGGGTCTTTAATATTTGTGCACCCCATTGCTTGCAAATTCAAGGAGAACTCAGCACCCTCACCCTGGTGCCCCTCTCCTTTTCCGCCGCCTATGGCCATCACTGACGGATCCAGAACGTCAGTCTCTAGCGCTGTGGGGGAGGGGGTGTACCTCCAAAAAAGTTTCACAAATTTCAGAAAACTTATCGGATATCGCGTCCTTATGCATTGTCAGATGTTTAAAACAAACTTTCCTAAATAAAAGTTGCTTAGATTTCCTTCCAGAGCGGGAAATGTGCAAATTTTCGTCGATTTCAGGAGGTTTGGAGGTGCGTTTGCCCCTAGTGCCCCCCTGGATCAGCCAGTGATGGCATATGTATGATTGATATGCTACATAACAGATGGGGATTCGTACAGCTAAACATGAACAAATGCATATAAATTCCAATTCAATCCGACCGAATGTGGAGTAATCCACGTATCCCTCAAGATTCTTATAGTATTCCTCACCTCCCAAGCAACACGATAAACAATGCAAAAATTGATTACTACAATTATGACGCACAAATAACACCACTAGTGAAGACAAATCGAAAAATGTGTAACGTTGGACCAATGTCGTCATAGCAAAAGACGAAATTGAATGGCTACGAGTGGACGAATGGTGGTCTATGCGCTAGCGAATAGGCGCATGTATGCCATACGCAGTCGCACCATGCATTATAAGTTAAAACACAAACTGCAGCATCCGTCTACAAAATCTGAGTAAATGAGCTTTACAAAAATGGTGTATCTTAATACTTTATTTCACTATTGCATAGCAAACATCTTGGAAGTTTGCATGTTCCAATCTGTGTGACTTGATATCTAACTGACTACGTCATATTGAGCGTAAAGATCATTTTGTCTTGAGAATATATGGAGAATATGTATCCTACAGCCTACAGCCCTTGCTACAGCCGACGAACTTGTTTTGTACAAGGCCATATATAGGTTTTGTACATCAACATAGCTGCGTGGTCCGACCGCCCTTAGTAGGCTGCGTTTGGGGCGTTTTGTGAAAAATCGCTGTTTATTTTCTGGAAGTTTTCAGAAAAAAACACGCTGAACGATAATTGGCATCTCTTTCATGTAAGACGACACTATAACTTATCCATTAGTGCGACTCAACAATTTCAGAACAGTGCAGGCCGAAAGGTGCGTTAATTAGGCCTTGGTTTAGCCCTTACTGCAGATTGGGATTGAGATGGAAGGTAGCCAGGGGTAGAAGCCCTTATCTTTTATATGGCCTTGGTCTAACTACAGACCTGCTCCAAGGGCAGCATCACACATTTTGTCTAGCTGGGACAGCTTTCTGGGTCCCCAAAGCTGCTGTGCTAGCAACCAAGCTTCATACCTCAAAATTCACATTTCTTCTTGGGTTCTGGCGGTGTCATGACATGTTTTTGTCTGAGTTTTTTTATCAGACATTTTTTCATCCCCCAATTTTCATCCTGTTTTTTCATCTTGCGTGGTTTTGTTTTGTTTTGTTTTTGTCTGCAAATTTTCATCTACACATTTTTTCATCATTTTTGTCAGTTTTTTCACGATGCATTTTTTTAGCATTTTTTTGTAAAAAAAAATATACCCAATTTTCTGTCTGCTCATTGTTCTGTCTCATCATTTTTTCATCCTCATTTTTTATGTCCTACCTTTTTTTGTTTGGGTACTATTTTGTATCTAATATTTTAAGAAATTTCCTTGGTTGAAATACTTTTCCAGCATTGTAGGGCTTAGGGAGGATGGAGGGAAAGGTGAATAAAAGGATATACCTAAGGCAGAAACAAAGGGTGATATGGGAGATTTTAGGCAAGGTAAAGCAAATATATCAGGTTTAGATATTCCGCTTTTGGCTAAATGATTACATTATTAAAAATCCTAATGCCTAAATTATTGTATAATTTAGGCTTAATTATATTGCATAAATATGATAAAAAATATAACTTATTTTAATTTTTATAGTAGGTATATTTGGTTTACCCTTGCCTGAAATATAATCCTGTAAACTGATGCACATAAACCATGGGACAGATATGATGTGATGACAAAACAGATGTTAGGTTAGGCTAGGCTACTTTGTTATGTTACTTTATGTTGGGTTACATTATGTTTCCTCACTTCTTTTTATGTCATGCTGCATTATATGGTGTTATGCTATGCTATGTTATATTATCTTAACCCACTATTAGCTGGGGAGGGCATTTTTCACACAAAACTTTCTAGGTCTTATGAACATCCATTTGACACAAACATACAATTTTGAGAAAATCAACCAAAAACTTGGGGAAAATATAATTTTAGTGATGTCATGTCACACAATTTTTGGTCTGAAATCGACAATAGTTTGAACAGTGATAAATCATGAAGATCAAAAGCATATACAAACGTAAGGTGAAAGGAAGGAAATCATATTTTCTATAAAGTGACTGACTCTGATTTGTCAATTTTGTTTTGTTTTTTGACCCCCAAACTGTGAAAAATCTTTTTTTTTATCCTGTTCAGAAGGTCACTTAAATCTTAAGTTTTGAAAATTTAAAAAAAAAATGGTATATGTCAGAGAACTACCTATGAGTGATCAACATGCCAAATATTGAGTCAATGGTTCTATTTTTCACCCCAAGAAGACTGTAATGTGTATACAGTATAATAACATTTTTTAAATTTGCGTTTTTGCCACTTCTAGACCTCGCAGAGCAAAAAATGACACCGTTGGATTTTTGAGTCAACCGAACCATGATCATGTGTCTTTTATTGCAAATTATTACATTCAAAATTTGACCTGACCTGACCTGAAATTGACCTGAACTTGAAGTTAAACGGCAAAATGAACGTAACCATCAAATTCTATGGCTGAAATAACCCATCAAACATATGTCACAGTATTCCATAATTTGTACACATAGTGATGTACTTGCTTTGACACTCATACTCTAGTATTCCCTTCCTCTGATATTTTGAAGTGTTTTTGCCAAGTTAGGGCATGCTGCTGTTGACAGTCTGGTCTCTGTAGCCTAAATAAGAAAATCCGTGATTTTTGTTTGCTGAGCTGTCAGGTTGGGTTAGGCTTGACCTCTGACTCTGGAAATGCAATTCTAAACATGCTTCAGATTCGTCTCATTGAGACCTTTCGATCGCTGCCTTATCTTCCCGATCAGACTGTTAGTTTGTAAGTAATTGAGTGGGGGGGGGGCGAAAAACGTCCCCCCCAGACAACGGAAGGTGGCTGGAGACCCCAGCTCTGCGCAGGTTAAGTTACGATGTGTTAAATTACGTTACGTTGTGGTATGTTATCTTGTGTCATGTTGCTTAGGTTATGTCAGGTTAGGTCAGGTCAGCTGTCAGGTTGGGTTAGGCTAAAAAAACTTCAGACGAAAAATTGTGCAGACAAAAAGAATGCATAGACATAAAAATGTGCAGACAAAAATGTAAGGCAAAAATTGCAACATACGGAACAAATGTGAGACGGATAATGCGTGGACGAAAACCTGCGGACCAAAAAATGCAGCGACGGAAAAATGTCAGGGAACCGGTTTTGGCCACTTAATTTTGATGCTTGGGTAAAAATTAGTAAAAAGAAGACAAACTTTACAAATTAACTCAAATGTGTTGGCTACTTAGCAACCGTCCCCTCAAATTTGGAGCAGTTGTCCCTGTAGCCCTCTGATGTGCTGTCCTGGGGCCTCTTCAGAGCATAGAGTGCTCCTTCATTTTCAGGAGGGGCAAAAAGATATGTTTCCCCCTGCTCGACTACAGGGGTGGCTGAACCTCCCTCATCCTGGTGGCACTGCAGCTGACTTGCTCTAACTTCAGATTTGACATGCATGGTGCTGTTGATAATATATAGACTAGGTACAATTAATTGGTGACTTAAAACCCTACTCTCCACCTTTTTTATTTCACCTTAACTTTTTTCACCTCCTTCTAAAAGCCCTTGCAACTTTTCCCATTTTCCAACTTTCAAACACTCGCTCCCATGTCACAACTTTTTTAACACTTATTTACTGCTGAATTTCACTCCTTTTTTGTAGTTTGCTCCTATTTTGAAGCTACATGGTTAGCTGTTTTCAGCTGAAACCTGGATATTCCAGTTAATTATGGCCAATAACTCATCAGACAACACAAATGGCAATATCTTGGTGCAAACAAGGCATGTGTGGTGCAGCAGGTGTCAGTTCTGTTATCTGTGAAAGTTCTGTGCTTCTGCGTTACTTGTTGGGCCAATTGAGCAGTAGCAGGCTCTGAGTTATATTTTCAGCCACTCACTTTCGACACAGGGCTGGTTGTGTCCATAACAGCATCCAGATGTTGCAAAACCAGCATGACTGCAATTTAGTTGGTTCTGAGATAAAACAAGTTGGGCTTGAGGGGAAACAAAATTGTTCCTCATAGTGCTCTGCTCCTCTTACTATTGAAAGTTTTTAAGTGGTGAGTGATGAGAAGGTGGCAAAGTATTATAGGTACCCCATTTATATAAATGACTGTGTATGATTACAAATGACTTATAGGTACCAATATTATGCTCAGTGGTAGCAATGTGAACATGATTTTCAATTTATTGTCCACTCAAGCTATGGAGAACATCTTGGGAGATGACTTAAGCTACAGAGAGTGATAAATTTCCAATTTAAGGTTATTTCTGAATTTCTGATAGCGTGCCTTTGTGATACAAATATCCTAGTAAATATAATTATTTACTAGTTTCCATTGGAAAACATTTAATATAAACACATAACATCAAATGCTCACATGCCAGAAGTTTGAAGGCAAACTACATAGTTCCTATCATTTGCAGCTGGAACTTTCTAATTCTTTCATCACATGTATTATTTCCAGTGATGACAAGTGGGTAATGACTACTCCATCTCGCTCACAGGTGTCTTCTGCCAGCGGCCAGCTGTATGTGTCCATAAGCTTGAGCTGTACACAGTGAGCTCCATCACCCGGTACCGTCGCCATGAACCCTTCACACCAACAGATCACCGAGCTGGTGATGCAGCATCCCGATATGCCCAGCGACCCCTCCGTCTACTACTCCGCCGCTCCCATGCAGACCTACCAGTCCATGCAACCCATGCAGACCGTTCCTCTGGGACACTGTCACCCGCAGTCAAATGCTTCATGTATGCAGTTAACCTATGCACCTCCGCAGCCCTCTGTTCCAACCATGTCCGTGGGCCACCATCAGCCTCAGCATCAAGCTCAGCCTCAGCCTCAAGCTCAGCCTCAGGTTCAGGCTCAGCCTCAGGTTCAGGCTCAGCCTCAACCAGCAAAGCAATGCAAGTGCAAGTGCACTTGTGACGCCTCCGCTCCAGCAGCGGTGTCACAGCCACTTGCGCCGGTCCCTTCCACCGCTGCCACCACTGCACAGCCCAAACCAGTCAAGCCGAAATCTTCCAAGCCGTCCAAGCGCTCCAACCCGTCAACGCTGCCAGATAGTCCCAGTAAGACGCCGCTGGCCAAAGTAGCCGGTCCGACCCAAGCTCCTGTTCCTCTCGTGGAGGAACTACATTGCTTCAGCTGCCGTATCTGCGGCAAGACGTTCAAGCTGAAAGGTGCCGCGGTGGTCCATATGCGCGTCCACAGCCTGGAGCGGAAATATAGCTGCAACTTCTGCGACATGAAGTTCAAAGGTGAGTAGCACTGAACAATGTGGTACTGTTTGTTATGTTGAACTCATGTTAAGCGTTTTTAATCAGTTATTGTAACTTTATTAAGAAGTTATGATATTATATCTCGGTGAAAAAAGCACGTGGGTAATTGCTTGTAATTGCATTTTTGCTTTTGAAGATTTGTGTAGGTGTCCTACGTTTTGTCATTTATTCACAAGGGATGCACCGCTCTTATTGTTTTTGGATGCTGCGGAATTTCGTGTTATTCAGCGGATAGATTTACCAGCATTATATATTTTTTCATGTATTCCTCAGAACCATTGTCGAAATTCAGTGTGTGCTATTCGCGATCTTGTGACGTGACCGGCGGCGCGTTGCCATGCCAACAGACACCAACTCGCTGCGGCAGCACGTGCGTCGCCATACGGGTGAACGGCCGTACAAGTGCAGCTACTGCGACAAGGCCTTCAAACAGCAGAGCGGTCTCATGCAACACGAGCGGCTGCATACAGGTGGGTGGTTGGGGAGGGCCCTGTTTGGGGTAGGGAGGGTCGTGTTAGTGGGTGGTCGGCTGTCTCGGGGGGGGGGGGGGGGGTAGGCAGGGCTGCACTTGCTGTGGTGGCATGTAGTTGCTCTCACGTACATACCATTTTTGCTCTACATACCCACCGAAGAATATCTGAACGCCCTTCGCGAATTGTGCTCTAATATTGGTAATCCCTTATGATATTTTATATTGTTTCCTTTCTTTGAAATGTTGAGAGAAGTGCATTGGTCGTCTTAATTCGATTATCCCCATACAGCCCTGGACCCATGCTTTGCATAGCCATGTTCTCTTTAAAGACTGTATCCCACGCCTCCCATGCCTTCTGTGCGGCCAGCATGCATAGGTACTCCTGCGGCGGACTTATCCCAGTCTCTCCCTCCAGCCCAACTCACAGCTTCCCGCTCCGCAGGTGAACGCCCCTACATGTGCCGCTTCTGTCAGCGCACTTTCGTGCAGAAGAACCACGTGGATCGCCATGAGCGGGCCCACACGGGCGACAAGCCCTATACGTGCCGGCACTGCGCGGCGGCCTTCGTGGACCGGAGCGGGCTGAACCAGCACGCGCTCAACCAGCATGGTGAGGAGCCGCTGCGCCTGACGCCGGCCGGGATGGTGCCGCGGGGCAGCGGCAGGCCGAAGAAGGAGGCCGATTCGGTGGAGGAGCTGGACAGCCCGGTGTTCGTGGCGAAGAAGACGGAACAGGCGGTACAGGCGGAACAGGCGGAACATGTGGAACAGGCGGAGGGGACGGAGGAGGTCGATGATGTGGAGGAGGGTGGAGACGCGGAGAAGGACGAGGAGGAGATGAAGGCGGAGGGTGACGCAGACGGTGATGAGGGAGAGGCTGTCAGCGCGCCGAAGAAGGGGAAGGCGAGGAAGGGGGCAGCCAAGAGGAAGGCGCCGGCGAGAGCGCCGAAGGCGACAAAGGGTGGAAAGAGGCGGAGACGGGAGGAGGTGGATAACCCGCGGAAGGCGCTGTGGAAGGCGGGGCTGGCGCCGCACCCGGGCGGCAGGCCGCCGAAGCACCGCGAGGACGTTCTGGTGCTCCCCGCGCCAGTCAGCATAGTCAGGACCGGCCGGAAGAGGATGCCGCAGGCCCTGGTGGAGGACCTGGCGCTGCTGCCGCCGCGGAAGGACCAGATCAGGGGCCGCGGCAGACCCAAGAAGGAGGAGCAGCTGGCCATGCTGGAGGCGGGGAGTCGGGTGATCCAGGAGAGTGAACAGCAGGGAGCTGGTGGTGGCGGTGGGGGTGATGGAGACTTTGTGCCACAGGAGGAGACGGCAGAGGCCAGCGGCGCTGGGGTTGGAGACTTGTGAGACGGGAGTGTCCGACAGACGCTAGAAGGCGCGCCCATCGGGACGCTGACGCAATGTGCTGAGGAGACGCTGCATAGACTAGCTATAGCGGTGCTATGAAAACATATATACAGTCGTGATACGTGTGAGGGACGGTGTAATGGGCGCCATATAGCCAAAGGAGTTGAGGCGCACTAAACGCCAACACACCACGGAGACGGTGTAGAAATGCCGACAGTGTTTAGACTTAGAGGGACTGTGTTGAGCATTGTGCGCTGTTTTGGAGAGCAGTGTTGTGAAGTGTAGTGTATGAGCAAGGCCATGCAGAGAGACGCATGAGTTTTGTAAAATTGTGCGTTCAAGCTCGGATACAACATTATGTATGTGTCAGTGATTTAACTGGAAACGATTGAACCGACATTGTTTTTGTGTGATGGACTTCAGTGGCATGGCTTAGCCTGGTGGACAGTATTTGTGGGCCATTGGCGTAGAGGATGCCGCTTGAGAGCCCTGACGCAGCTTGGCGTTCAATGGCCGCAACCTTTAAGATAGCATTGGAAGACCTCTGGTAGCATAGTCAATCTATGATGGTCGCTGTTGTCTTCTTCAAACTGCCTTCAAACTTTTGTGGTCCGCCACTGAGGGCCTGGGGTGGAGCTTGACATTGGTGTCCTGGCTCCGGGGCTCTGGCGGGGACAGGTCGTATTTGACTGATTTGAGGGCATCGCCTATGTAGGTATTCGTATCCCAAGTGTTTTCCAGTTTGTCGTCGACATTCGGCGAATGTGTGAGTGGATTGAACTTTGTAACGGTTCGCATGATATGGTGCATACGATTTGATTGGCCAAACTGTGTGGATTGATGAGATTGTTGATTGATTGATTGTTCTGAAACGACGAAGACCGCTGTGACTTGTAGCTTCGATTTCACAATGATATTTTGAATTGTTTACCTGCAACTGCCCGCTTTGTTCTTAATCTTGAGTCGAAAGACCTGGTGCCATCATTACGAACTATAATGCCGTGAGCCTCACTTTGTCAAGTCCAATCACTTTCATCATGCCCAGCACATTTGCGAAGCCGTTCATGTACAGGCGCGGACTTTACAATGTCGTAGCATCAGCCCACGCTGTCTATGACTTTTCGCCCCCTAGCGTTCGCGTTCACTGCAGGCGTGTTTTTATGTCATTTTGTCGCGGCTTCGTAACTGAGTAGTTCGTGCGATATCTGCCATATTTCTGCGCTGCGTGTGTCTGTCAGTGTGTCTGTGTCAGTCGTGTTTGTGAGTCTGGTGGTAGCAAGTGCGGTGGACGCGCGTAACTCAATGCGTGTGAACGTGTCCTCTCATGCGGTCCTGCGTGTACGTTGGGCTGGCTTGGTTTCTGGCCCTGCCTCAGGTGACGGACCGCCTCAGCTACCAGCTAGTGATCTCTCTCATTCTCCGCTGCTGTTCGATCGCCAGAGGCGAAACAAAACAACGATATCTTGTGAACGAACCTCGGAAACGTTCAAGAAAAGCTTATTGAAACAGCACTTGCTAGTAGTGCATGTTTTTGTCGAGTGCTTCGGAGAAATCCATCTCTTGGGCTGTTAATTTGTAGGTGTGCCGTTTTCTCACCAGGAATTCCGCAGTTCCCGTTTTCGTGAGCTGGAAGTTTCATCAGTTGTGAACTGTTTGTCTGTGGAGACGACATGAAGCGGTGTCTTGTGACTTGAAGTTGTGTGTTTAACTGTGACAATACTGTACCGACTACTCAAAGCGATACTGCGAGCGACGACGTCACAAAGATCTGAGACGTCCGTGTTGCTGGTAGGAAATAGACTGCTTGTGTCTTTACTTTTTGTCATTTTACACCTCATGGAATGTCGTCTTTTGTGACATCTTACTATAAAACGCACTCTGCTGCAGTGAATAGTGATGTATAAGACAGAGGTCTGAAGAGAAAATAGTTCACCTAAAACATGGGTTTTGGAGTGAGATTCGATTTTTGTTTACAGCATATCGAAAAATGGTTTCTAATACTGAAGCTTGTCGTTAAGCGAAGTAGTTCCGACACAGGAGCTAAATGTGTCGGACATTGCGGACTTACTTTTCCGTGGGCAATGGGGCATGTATGACGTACGAGGTGATGACGTCAGATTTGTGCCTTTCGCGTTGCGCGTGCAGGCCAATGCGGAGATCTGACATGGCCACTGGTGCCACCGACTCGCTCCTGTTTTCGAGCATAGCGAGAAAAAAGCCGCAGCGCTGCACGCCGCTGTTTTTCATACCTGTTCGGAATTGAAATGCCTACCAACACCATGGGCGCACTAGCGGATCGGGGGGGGGGGGGGTATTAGGGGCAAATGCCCGCCCCCTCAAACCGCCAGAAATCGGTACAAATTTACATATTCCTGATTTCGAAGGAAATCTAAGCAACTTTTCCTCATTAAAGTTTGTTTTTAAAACGTTCATCAATGTATAAGAAAGAGAAATTCGATGAGTTGGCTGAACTGTGCGAAACTTATTTGGGATGTTGCACCCCAAAGCGCCAGAGACCGCCATTCTGGATCCGCCAGTGCATAGCTGTATGGACTGGGTAGGCATGACCCCACCGCTTTTTGGCCCAAATTTTAGCTAAACTCTCCCTTTTATTCAACAACAAATTGTTAGGTTGCAGACGGTTCACCAGAGCACGAGGAGTCGAAACCCGCAAATAAAGTCTAGGCGGTTGGGTTTGCCTTAGGCTCAACATGAGATCGAAGCGTTATAGCCCCCCACACACACACACACTCTTTTTTGTGGCGTTCTTACGTCGATGATCAACATTGTGTTGGGTGGCCGTAAGAAACCAGATCCAGTCGCCATACCCCTGAGGAGACCTGTGCTACACCACGCTCGCTGCTCTGTGTGTGCTGCAGGTGGCGCTATAAGAATTTAGTTATAGATGTCGCTGTCTACCGTCCTGCTGCAGCAAGAGGACCGGTGACTACGCAGCTGGGCTTGGTAGCTAGCAGGGCTGTCATTTCCCATTCCTCAAACTTGGGCTTGAGCCCGTAGTGTAGTTTCGTACCTATTCAGTTGGATGGGCTTGGGCCCCCAACTTGGGCTTGAGCCCCCCCCCCCCAACTTTGACGAGAAAGTGGATCAAATCCGGGGGAGGATTTTGATGTTATTTTGAGCGTTTTTTCCGCCTTAGCCCACTCAACAATTAAAAGGGGCATCGAGGTGTATTTGGAATAGGGACGCATCTCTGACGATTATTTTGAGGACCTTAAAATTTAACATCACTGGCTTTCTCTCGTCACAAGCAACACGCTTGTTTTGAAATCGATGCTCTAGTTTAATTAGGGGCAAGTCGTTGGGGTGTTGCATCCCCCTACATCGCTACGCATCAGTTTTACCTTGCACTGACGAGGGTATAACCTTCTGTCAATGCAGAAAGAGAAACCCGATGAGTTTTCTGAATGTTGTTTAACTTTGGTGGGTGTTGCCCCTCCCTCCAACCGCCAGAAACCTTCGTTCTGGATCGGCCATTGATCCGCTTGCAGCTGTTCACACATTGCGTCCTACTGTCTTCTTTTTTATCTTCTGTCTTTTATTTGTCTAATTTGTGGTGAAACGGTGTCTGATGACTTCCTTTTTTATATTGGAAAACAGCTGGTTTTGTCTTTGGAAAAAATCATATTTTCCCCTTTAGACAACAAGCATAAACATATGTGTTTCCATTGCTCAGGTCACGGAGCCACTTTGTGACGACCAGATTTGGTCGGGCGCCACCGAAACCGTTTTTAC
>JARFNZ010125540.1:0-30532 GCA_031763405.1 Balanus nubilus
CACCACCGTCACCTGCAAGGATGAGGACCATCACTGGTACCAACATCACCAGTCAACACAAACACCACCACCGTCACCTGCAAGGATGAGGACCATCACTGGTACCAACATCACCAGTCAACACAAACACCACCACCGTCACTTGCAAGGGTGAGGACAATCACTAGTACCAACATCACCAGTCACCACAAACACCACCACCGTCACCTGCAAGGGTGAGGACCATCAATAGTACCAACATCGCCAGTCACCACAAACACCACCACCGTCACCTTCAATGGCCAATTGCCAATTGCCAATTGTCCCCTTCACAGATATTACTACGACCATCACTACTTACCGTCACCAGTACCGCCGCCACGAACCACCGTCAGATCGCCACTATCGCTGCAGTCATTACTTTCGTCACGGAAGAAAAGAGTCCATCGCAGCCTACACCGCTACGTTCACTCGTAATGGGACTGAAGTCTAATTCTAATCCAACATCTTGCTGTAGTCGTCGGAATAACTTGCAAACTGCACCGTTTGCGATGGTTTCTTGTTAAAGACACCTGTGTACGCTCTTTGACGGCGTGTCTTTGTATCCAGGCAAGACTGGTCTGATCGACTGGACGCAACACCCCAAGGGCGAGATGGGCCTGGAGGCAATCCAGGAGATGGAGGAGGCCAGGAAGAGGGGCGAGGGCCCGCCGCTCACAGACGAGGAGGGTCACCCTCCTGTCTTCACCTCACAGGTGGGTGTAGGTCATGTGACGCGCTCTCTGCCAAGATTAGAGAGGTGCGACCATCTATCTACCTTCCACGATAACTTGTGTACTGCAATTCAAATGCCTCGACCGAACTCGAAGCTAAGTATCATACGCTACACGCGAAGCCATCGAGAGGCGAGCGATTATTTCCCCGTGCTGAGATGCCAGCATGTTGGCCAGGTTCTTTTAACGTTTACGTTATTAATGGTAAGCGGTCTAATTGAATGTCTGACTCTTCAGTTCGAGAACCTGTCCAACATCAGCGAGAAAGAGGTGGCCCACTTCGAGGCGACGCTAACCCCGGTCGGAGACCAGACCATGAAGGTCGAATGGTTCTACAACGGAAAACCGCTCGAGGCCAGTAAGTGCCAACTCCATGATTCCTCTTCGTCGAGTCTGTATCCCAAAAGTCAGCTTTATTCCGGTGAATTTTCCTACTAGGGTATTTAATATAAACGTGCCAATGATGGTTTTGCAAGTAATCGATTGCATTGTTCAATAGCCACCATAGCCGAGTAATACTGCACCCCCCCCCCCCCTTCCCACCCCTTCCCACCCCGCCAGGACACCGTGTGCGTACCGTGCACGCCTTCGCCATGGTGGTGCTGGAGATCCTGGACACCAAGATCGAGGACAGCGGCACCTACACGTGTCGCGCCACCAACAAGTGGGGCCAGGCTGAGATTAGCGTCAATCTCGAGTGTGTCGACAAGGACAGCGGTATGAAGCCGAAGTTCATCACTCCAATCAAGGTAAGGTGGTGGTGTTGTTACTCCGTCTGCAGTATTTTGCTAGGATGTTCGGAAAATCTGAACTGATTCGCAAATATGAAGGGTGATATTTATATAACTTACAATTTTGAGGTTTAAATATGTATTATTGGGGTATGTGTAGTATGTGGTGGCCATTTTATTATGATGTTGACAGGAGGTCTGTACCGAGTTTAACTTGCACAACCGTGTTACGCTTTTTGTTTCTGAAGTACCGTCCCTCGGAGTTTGAATTGCACAACCGTGTTGCGATTTATGTTTCTTAAGTACCGTCCCTCGGCGTTACGCGCCCATAAGCATATTATCATCCAGGGTACCGCGCTGTGACCCTGTGAACTGACTCGTGTCCTCCTATGACCCCGCCTCAGGACGTGACGGGCCTGAAGGGCGGCGACTCCGCCCACTTCGAGTGCAACCTGGTGCCTGTCGGCGACCCCAAAATGAAGGTCGAGTGGTTCCACAACGGCGCGCCGCTGCGCCACTCATCCCGCATCAAGTGCGTCTCCGACTTCGGCTTCGTCGTCATGGACGTGGCGTACGTGCAGAGCGAGGACTCTGGCGAGTACACGTGCCGCGCCACCAACAAGTACGGCTCGGACAGCACCACGGCCACGCTCAGCTGCGTCGGCCGCGGCGGCGTGTTCATCGACTCGCTGCAGCCGCAGTCCCTGCAGAAGATCTCCGAGCTGGAGATGGCGCCGCTGCAGCCGGGCGCTCCGTCCGCCGCCGTGCTCGAGCCGCCCAAGTTCACCACCCAGATCGCCGACATCGCCACCATGCAGGAGGGACACTCGGCCCACTTCGAGGCGCGCCTGACGCCCGTCCACGACCCCGACCTTACGGTGAGCACGGGGGTTCACGATCGCAGGCTGGTGTCGCGCCCATAAGCCGCTGGTGTCGCGGGAGACTTCTTCAGTCATTAATCGGCTGGGTTGTATTCATCTGGCATGTGAAAGCGACGTGGGTTTCTGTGCTGACTCAGCTAGTATTGACCTTAGGCAGATGTTGGACTGAGGCTGAGGTTGAGGCTGAGGGTTGAGGCTGAAGCTGAAGCTGAAGCTGAGGCTGAGGCTGAGGCTGAGGCTGAGACTGAGACTGAGACTGAGGCTGACGCTGACGCTGACGCTGACGCTGAGGCTGAGACTGAGACTGAGACTGAGACTGAGACTGAGACTGAGACTGAGACTGAGACTGAGACTGAGACTGAGACTGAGACTGACCTGAGGCTGACCCCACCTGTCCCTCGTCAGGTGGAGTGGTACAGGAACGGCGTCAAGCTGCCGACCGGCCACCGCTTCCGCACGTTCCACGACTTCGGCATCGTCATCCTGGATATCCTGTACTGCTACGCCGAGGACTCTGGCGAGTACGAGTGTCGCGCCGTCAACAAGGTCGGCTCGGACGTCACCAAGGCGACCCTGCGCTGCGGCTCAAAGGCCAACCTTATCCTCACACCACAGATGCCCAAGGTTCGTGGAGTGGAGAGGCCCGTGGAGTGGAGAGGTTCGTGGAGTGGAGAGGCCCGTGGAATCCAAGGGTGCTGATGCTGGGTGGGGTGGAGGTCATACTGTCGGGACGCGACGTCCAGAGAATGAAACGTCACACAAATTTGTGAGGCTTTTGCACGTATATTTCAACATATTTAGCAACTTTTGTAAAGCTGCGCAGTAAAGTGTTGTCAACAAACGAAAGGGCAATTCTGCATTTCGATAGCCTCTACACACTATAGTAGAGCTAAAGAGCCGATGTACATGGTGAATTTGTCCTCGGGCTGCTGACCGGTCGTGGTGCCTTGTCAGGAGATGAGCGGAGCGCTGGATAAGATCCACGACCTGGAGGACGCCTCTCGACGCCTCAAGGAGCCCTCGGCCGCCGACAAGCCCAAACAGGCGCCCCGCTTTGTGGTGCCCTTCAACAACGTGGACGACCTGCGCGAGGGCGAGAACGCCCACTTCGAGGCGCGCCTGACGCCCACCGATGACGCCACGCTCAAGGTCGGTCACACGGGCCCGGTATCTTGACCGTCTCTTGTAGTAACTAGATAAATAATTCGAAGAATATGCAAGCTAGAATTTTCGGTTAGTATTAGAGCTTCTAGCAATCAAGTTGTTGATTAAGTCAAGGTGGATCCTTTATAAGTTATGCCTGTGTTTGCTGTGTCTTGTGGGCGTACGCAATTCCAAGTCTCACCGGCCCTGACTTAGCTGACCCTGCGCGGCACGTGTCTCTGTTTCCAGACGGAGTGGTACCACAACGGCCGGCCTCTGAAGGCCTCCAGCCGGTTCCGCACGCTGTGTGACTTCGGCTTCGTCATCCTGGAGATCTCGCCGGTGTACCCCGAGGACAGCGGCGACTACACGTGCAGGGCGTACAACGAGGCCGGAGAGGCCACCAGCTCCGCCACCATGAAGTGCATCAGTGAGTGGGTTGTACGGAGGAAAATTGATACAGAGGGTGAATTGGGTTACTTTGGCCATAGAGCGTTGTACTCGGGCGTCATGAATTCCAGTCCAGAGTCTGGCTACTGGGGAGGTCATTCGCTTCTCCCGCTTGGTCCGACGTGAGGAACTCTGACGATGGCTAGTGACAGTGGTTTCGTCGTGAAGTCCCAATGGCACTGTAAGAAAACGAGCTGGGAAGTTTTAGTTGGTGTGATACATGTGAGATCAGCGCGTTGCAGGGACCATTACTTAACACGTTCGTCGCTGTTGACAGGCAAACAGAACATCGTGCTGGAGTCCCAGCTGCCGAAGGGCATGGAGAAGACGATGGAGAAGATCGCCGAACTGGAGGGTCTTGGCGTGAAGCCGGTGCAGCCCACGGAATCCGAGGAGGTGGGTGTTGATATAACATCTGACTAGACATGTATAGGAACTCTAATCTCTGGGAGCGACGGGAAAGGAACGCCATCTGCGAACTAGTTACGTCATGAATGATAGTACTCCCAAGCCAAGTGGCGGGCATTTGGGCGAGTGTGGGTCGATGTAATTTGAATCGAACGGAAAATAAACTGCACTTTGACCGCCTGGACCCGATGGTTAACTGCGTTCCTTGTCCCCCATTTGCCCAACAGGGCCAGGCGCCCAAGTTCGTGACGCAGCCGACCGACCTGAGCCTGGTGGAGAACCAGCTGGCCCACTTCGAGTGCCGCCTGACGCCAACAGCCGACCCCACCATGCGGGTCGAGTGGTACCATAACGGACGGCCACTCTCCTCCGGGTCGAGGATCCGCAGTATTAATGACTTCGGGTAAGTAATGGTGATGCCGTCGGAACGGACATTCTGGGTGGAAGGGGCTATGATGCAGTCAGATTATGCCGCCCGAAACTGCGCGTTTGCATTCACTGTTCAAGCTACGCGTTTTTGGATGAATGGTGATGCTGGTTTTCAAGCATGACGGCCATTGCACAACCGACTGACATGTGTCCGCCGTTGATTTTCAGTTACGTCATCCTGGAGATCGGCGGCATCTACCAGCGCGATGCCGGTCTATACACGTGCAAGGCGGTCAACAAGCACGGAGAGGCCACTGTCTCTTGCACTCTCACCATCAAGGTCAGAGATGGGATTTATTCTCCCGTGGTCTTATGACTCGTCAAAATATGCTGCTCATTTCGAGCTGAACGTCTAGTATGTCGGTGTGGATGTGTGTACTGCAGTAACGCTGGAAATTAGCATACACTCTTAAATGTAAATACCCTTACGGCATGGTGGCATGTTCATGTCGTCCCCTTTTCCAACAGATAAGGTTAGGCGCTGATAATCGCGCTGTTCGGGCGCCCTAAAAAAAAAATAAGCCAACGGATGAGTCGTATAACCGTACTGGTAGTGCTGAGTGGGGTAGAGATCTGAACATGCCGCCTATCTGGCACTACCACAGAGCCTGTCGAACGTGGTGCTGATGATGCGCGAGGTGGAGATCTGACTGTGGTATCTGTCTGCCTGTCTGCCACAGAGCCCGTCGTATGTGGTGCTTGAGTGAGGTGGAGATCTGACCGTGACTCTGTCCCCCTGTGTGCCACAGAGCCGATCGAACGTGGTGCTGGAGCCGCAGATGCCGCACGACATGGCCGGCATCCGTCGGCTGGAGGAGGACCTCCACAAGCCGGCGCCGGCCGCGCCCGAGCAGGAAGAGAAGCCCAACCCGCCGCGCTTCGTCACCGAGCTCAAGAACCAGGATGAGCTGTACGAGGGCGCCGCCGCCCACTTTGACTGCCGCCTGGAGCCGGTCGGCGACCCCAGCATGAGGATCGAGTGGTTCTTCAACGGCCGTCCGCTCGACACCGGCTCCAGGTGAGGGGGAGGGGAGGGGAGGGGAGCTGAAGACAGGGGGCGGGACAGGGTGCTGGAGGCAGGGGGGGGGGGGCTTGCTGAGGATCGGAGTCGCGTGATGACGGTGACTGCCAAGTATGACGTCATTCATGTGACGTCAGTCGCGTGATGACGGTGACTGACAAATATGACGAGTCATTGTGTTCTTGTGGGCATGTGAATTTTAATCTTCAAGATTTGGTGGAGCAATTGTACTAGTAGAGCGCTCCACCCATGTTGTGTCACTCTCATATAGGAGCAATCGATCATACCACCCTTTAACCCAACACTTATGAATATCCTCCTTTCAGAATGCACTTCATGGACGACTTCGGCTTCATCGTGCTGGACATTGACTGGACGTTCCCCCGGGACTCCGGCGAGTACGTGTGCCGCGCCACCAACAAGTGGGGCACGGCCAGCACCAAGGCGACCCTCATCTGCAAAGGTACGGCCAGGCACGGCCTCTATCAAACTACCAGCACTCCGGGAGGTCATTTATTTATACCCTGTCCTAGCTGCCTGTCTTTGACGTGTTGTGTGACGTTTTGATAGGATGCCGATCTTTTTCCGTCGGCTTTTTGTGCAATTTGTTTTTGCTATGGTGTTTCGCGTCTGTGTCTATAGTGCTGGAGATGCTTTGCATGATGCTACTGTTGTTGACGGCATATATGTTGTGTTTTGTGGTTAATAATCCAAGTGACGAAATACACATTCTGTCGCGTAATTTACTGATTGTGTCTAACACCTCGTCTAGAAAAAGTATAGGTGCACTGTGTGCTCAGCCATTATGCGGCCTCCGACTCAGTTACCGGCGACTATTTTGCCCTACTGTGTGTGTTGGTTGGTGTTCGCACTACTAACTCGTCTTCCTGAGGTACCACCGCTAGTAATCGTGTCAGTCCGTGTGTCTTACACTAACATGAACATGCGTTTCAGGCCAGCTCTGGACTTCTGCCGACTTCTGTGTAAGTTCGCACTGCTGGCTCTTTCTCGGCATCACAACGCTGTTAATATCACGAGTGGATGTTTTTTTCTGTTTTGGGGGGGGGGGGCTGAATCATATGTAAATTATCCGTTGAATTGTAACGTTATTTTGATGTAAATTAATACAACAGTTGAACTTCCTTACAAATTTAATATAAGGAACAACCAATGAATGACGTATAAACATCGTAACTTTCTGGTTAATTATCTGTATTCGTCGCTGAGTATGATCTAGGTGAGCTGCCCTTGTATCAGCGTGAGTTTACGCTGTTGATAATGCTGACCTCGTGCCATCTGCCACCGCAGCCAAGCGTGATGTGCAGCTCGAGTCGCAGCTGCCCCAGGGCATGTCTGGAGACAAGCTGCGCGCGCTGGAGGAGGGCCCCAAGCTGGGCGAGCCGGCCGCGCCCCAGCCGGACGCCGAGCCGCCCCGCTTCGTCAAGGAGGTCAGTCGGCGACACGTGTCCCTTATACGGGTCGTCGGAGGGGAGGGGAGTGGACTGGATACATTGCTGAAGGACATATTTTATATGTGCAGCGTCTGACCTTGTTGTGTGATGACGATACTTTGACGCGTGATAGATAAGCCAACGAGAAACTTATTTACTCTCTTACTTATAAAATACTGTAGGAAGTCGACATCGAAGGAACATCAGATAACTGTTCAATTAATTTAGCGGTGCTTCCGCAAACTCTTTCTACGAACGGAGGATATATCAGAATGTTCAGTTTCCTTTGTTTGTGAATAGCAATAAAACAGCAATAAGATGTGTCGTTGACTATAATCGGTGTTTGCTCGCCTGTTCGCCGCAGATCGAGCACGTTGCCATCTGTGAGGGTGAGACGGCGCTGTTTGAGGCCAAGGTGGAGCCGAAGACCGACCCGAACCTGCGGGTGGAGTGGTACAGGAACGGCGTACTGATGCAGACCGGCCACAGGTGGGTCACAGGCCGGGCCGGAACACTGCAGACGAAACACTCGAGACGTGCCCTCGCAACGCATGCCTGTACTCTTGCAATGCCGGTGTGGTAAGGTCGCTCCTCTTCCGAAGTCGTCTCAGTACGGGGCCCGCCTCTGACGAGGTCTCCTGACGAGGTCCCCTGCTAACGCGTTTACCATGCTGACGCGGTTACCGTGCTGACGCGGTTACCATGCTAACGCGTTTACCATGCTGACGTGTTTACCCTGCTGGCGCGGTTACCCTGCTGACGCGGTTACCGTGCTGACGCAGTTACCGTGCTGACGCGGTTACCATGCTGACGCGTTTACCATGCTGACGTGTTTACCATGCTGACGCGGTTACCCTGCTGACGCGGTTACCATGCTGACGCGGTTACTCTGTTCTGCGCCGGCAGGTTCCGCACCACGTTCGACTTCGGCTACGCGTCGCTGCAGATCCTGGGCGTGTACCCCGAGGATGGCGGAGAGTACACGTGCCGCGCCGTCAACCGGGCCGGCCAGGCCACCTGCAAGAGCGCCCTCACCTGCCGAGGTCAGTTGGCCGCCGCCCATCGGCACCCACTCCCCAGTCCGCACTGAAAACAAGTCATTATTCAACGTTAGCCAGACCTAGCCAGCCCATCTAACATTGGAGAACGAGCTGTTAGTGAAACCTACATCCTCTCAGAACACCCCATCAAAGTCGACAGTCGTCTATGGAATGGGCAACGTTGCCATTTCTGCCACAGAGGCTTTACCGCTGAACGTTCGTCTCCGACAACAGACAACAACCCCGCTGACATTGACTGTCCCCGCTTGCACAGGCATTTCGTCCGTGATCATGATGAACCAGGTGCCCAAGGGCATGAAGAAGTCGGACACGTTGATGCAGATGGAGGCGGCGCTGAAGCAGTACACCTCCGACATCCATCTCACCGAGGAGGATATTTACGACGCCGACAGGAAGCAGCCGCCCAGGTGAGCTCGGAGCGACGCCCAGGTGAGCTCAGAGCGCCGCCCAGGTGAGCTCAGAGCCGGCCCAGGTGAGCACAGAGCCGGCCCAGGTGAGCTCAGAGCGCCGTCCAGGTGAGCTCAGAGCGCCGCCCAGGTTAGCTCAGAGCGCCGCCCAGGTGAGCTCAGAGCGCCCCCAGGTGAGCTCAGAGCGACGCCCAGGTGAGCTCAGAGCGGCACTCAGGTAAGCTCAGAGCGCCGCCCAGGTGAGCTCAGAGCGGCACTCAGGTAAGCTCAGAACGCCGCCCAGGTGAGCTCAGAGCGGCACTCACCACAGTCCACTCAGCTGTCCAGGTGACCGACGACTATGTGCAGCAGCTGCTACGACTGCGGCTCAAGTACGATTTTTTTGACATTTTGTTACGATGTTTGTCTAAACACGTTGAGCTCCGTAACTAGGCAGCACCCTGGCAAGTTTTCGATTTATTCTGTCCCCGCTACGACTGTTGTGTCTTTGTTCCAACATTATTCTGACGTTGTTTCTGTTGTCTTTTGACGGTGTCCGTTTCTCTGTCTGTGTCCAATTCTGCTCTGACTCCGCCCCATCCGTCGTCCGGCAGGTTCGTCACCCAGATCCAGGACCGGCTGGAGCTGGTCGAGATGAACGTCACAAAGTTCGAGTGTCAGCTGGCGCCCGTGTGCGACCCCGACATGAAGGTCGAGTGGTTCTTCAACGGTCGACCTCTGCCGTACAGTGAGTGGGACAGATGACGATGGCGCTGCCGGTGGCGTGCGTCAGTACAGGACGGCACTGCTGTAGGTGGGGTTTGCAATGGTTTGCTGGGCTTCGGGGTATCATCAGTTCGTATAAGTCGGTTGTTAAAAAGGCAGGAAAACCAAATTAATCATCGTTTCATATCATCAACCTTGCTCTATAAAAACCATCCTAGGAGAGCAAGTAGATCTGAGCAGAAGATCGACATCCGTCAATGGTTTGTCAACCTTGTCGATGACAGGGGGATTCTAGTTCAATCACTTACCTCAGAAAGCTGCCGTTTTTAACACGCTGTCTTTCCTTTTACCCTGTCTCACAGAGAACCGCTTCACACCTATCTACGACTTCGGCTACGTGGCGATGAACTTTGGCTGGGTGTACCCGGAGGACTCCGGGGAGTACTTGTGCCGCGCCACCAACCTGTACGGCATGGACGAGACGCGCGCCGTCATCAAGACCAAGGTGAGGGGCGTGGCGAGTGGGGGTAGGGATGGGGACGGGACAGAGGTAGGTCAGTTGTATAGTGGCGAGGGATGCGCGGGGCGGGGCGGATCAGTGGTGGGCACAGGAAAAGATTGATTGAACCGATATCGGAACTAGGGACAACGGAGCTCCCTAAGTAGCCACGGCTCATTTAGATTCACTTGAGGTATTCTAAATGTATTTGAGATCGCATGTTGATGATACCCCATAAGACCAACACGCCTTACGGTGGTTCTCTACACACTCATCGCGTTGGTAAATGAGCTCAGTGCGGCGTCTGTCTGCCTGTCAATGTGACCGCCGCTGACGTCATGGCGTCTCCGTCCGCGTCCCGCAGGGTAAGCCGGGCATCGTGTACGACTCCCAGCTGCCGGCCGGCATGGAGTCCGTCAAGAAGATCCAGGAGATGGAGTCGCAGTGGAACCGCGCCCCGCAGATGGCCGTCGATGAGAAGAAGCCGCCCGAGGCGCCGCAGTTCGTGCTGAAGCCGGAGGCGTGCTCGGTGAAGGAGGGCGACTGGGCCCGGTTCTGCTGCCGTCTGACCGGCCACCCGCGGCCGCGCGTCATGTGGCTCATCAACGGACACACCATCGTTAACGTGAGTCAGCAGTGGATGCGGCAGTGTGAACAGGGTGCGGTGATCGTATGGGTGACGAGGGAGGAGGAACGTGAGTTAACGTGAGTTAACGTGAGTCAGCAGTGGATGCGGCAGAGTGAACAGGTGGTCGTGTAGGTGACGAGGGAAGACGTGGGGGAGTAAGAGGTTATGATGAATGTTTCCATGTAAAATAATATCATCGATACAACTCATGGTGGATGTTGATCAGGCTTGAGGTGAATTTTTTTTAACGTGATAAACCTGTTCTGTGTGAACTAGTTAAGGCTTCAATTTATCTGCTCTCGACTAACCCTGTCTCCCTGACCAACCCAGGGCACGCGCTACAAGCTGACCTACGACGGTATGTGGCGGCTGGACATTCCCAAGACGCGACAGTACGACCATGGCAAGATCGAGGTGATCGCCAGGAACGCCGCCGGAGAGGCCTACACCGCCTGCGAGCTCAACGTCACGCCAAAACAGGACGATTACCGCGCCATGCTCAAAAACTCCCCCAAACGTGAGTCGACTCACCCAAATGTGCATGGACTCGCCCACACGTGTACTGGTTTCATCCTAATGTGAGTTGGATAACTGCTGCCGAGAGTGAGAGCAGCAGCAAATGCTCAAAGATTAACATTTTTGCGGGTATGAGTGGATCTAAATGACGTCACATTGGATCGGTCGTGCCCATGATGATCCGTTTCGGCGCTCGAATTTGGTGGTTTTGTGACGGCGTTGCTGCCAAGGTCGCCGCTGTGTTCGGTATCTCACCTGAACGGCAGCCGGCTGTACGAGGTGACGACCTGACCTGACCTGACCTGACCTGACCTGACCTGACCTGACCTGACCTGACCTGACCTGACCTGTCCCGGCGGCCGGCAGCGTGGTACGACTACGACCTGAAGCAGTACCAGAAGGAGCGGCAGGATGATGAGCTGGAGCGGGTGTTTGAGGAGAAGGTGCGGCCCGGAATGAGCGTCCTCCATCAGGGCGAGCACCAGAAGGTCGTCGAACAGCCCCAGACAGAGTGGCAGAAGAAGGCCAAGGCCAAGAAGGGCGCCGACTACTACAGCAGCTACAAGCAGGTGAGCAATGCATCTGGACAGGGTCGGGAGGAGTGCGTTGGTCCTGAAAGACTGTTCCATGAAGTTAGTAGGTATTCGCACGTTCATGTATGGCCACTAATGTGAGCATATATTGACAAGAGTTATAAATTCCGAATGGCAACATTTCAATTTCGCTTCCTGGGGCACATAAATGCGTTACTTTGCAGAATTGAGCAGCCAGTATCCGCCAGTTGCATAAATGTAAGTGTATTATGCAACTGTATAAAACAGACTCCTCTGTGAGATGTTGCCTGGTCTGTGCCTAGCCTTGACTGCATGGTTCTGGCCGTGTGCCGGGTGCCTGTATGACTGCGTGTCTGACGGAGTGTATCGGCCGTGTGTGTTTGTGTTCTCAGCTGGAGGAGGAGCAGCTGATGAAGGAGTCCAAGGTCCGTGAGTCCGGACACCAGTTCGCCGTGCCTGGAGAGAAGATTGAGCACAGCTCCGTCGCCAAGGGCATGGCCGCCAGCTACATGCAGAAACTGTGAGTGACGGACACCGTGATTTGGGGAGATCTGATTACCCAGGAGATAGCGCACTGGTGTAGGTCTTGTGTAGCTTTTCGTTTACAGTTGGAATGGATTCAAGATCTAATAAGGGCGGAGTCGAGCGGTGCTTATTACTGCTCGCAGAGATTAGGCTGGTTATCCGCATGTATTTACTCGGGATCACTTAAGAGAAATGCGTATTAAACAAGCAAATGTACAGTTAAGGTAAAGTCAGGTTTTGCCTAATGAGTAGGATAGGTTTGTCAGGTTCCCACTTTGTCACAGGGGGACTGAGACTGAATCGGTTCAAGAAACCACCAGTACGACTATACGTACAGTTGAATCGTCCGAAACAGTATCACATACGGTCAGGTACTTATCAGCGTTATGTCTAGACCAGGCACACATTCTAAATAGACGCAATCTGTAGCTTAGCATAGCACACAGTCTTATAGTGAGTCTCAGTTCAGGTACACAATCTTAGAAGACACAGTCTCTAGACACATTAGCTGAAAGCCTGATTCAGAAGGTGGCAGCAGTGTTTGTTAGATGTGTAGCAGCTCCTAGTTCGTTAGAGATTGTGTTGCTCATTCGTGACTCGGTGAAAAACCAACAATGTGTTCTATATGGATGGCAATGTATCACTACGACGCCAGACATGATCATTTAACACATTTAGCGAAGTGAATGAATAAAAACGTTGATTTATTGTACTAAGAACTTGTAATTGACGATTGATACCAACAACATACACCGTATAGACATTTCACAAAACCAGAAACATGCTTTATGTGTACCCCATGTGAAGCCTCGTTGTTTCGTCCCATCGGTATTCAGGTATCAGGTAAAAGGCATCGATATGGTTGGTAAAATCGCCGCGGGATCGACGGTGTGCCAGTATCGTGTTCAAGTGTGTGCCATTTAACAACACAAACGCGAGGCCAAAGGACGGCGCTTAAGGACGGTAACAGTTTAAGATGGACGGACATTTTATGCAGAGCTGAAGACTGATGTGGCGAGGATAAGTTGCTGACATTGATACTATGGGTATCAAATCCTACATGTGGTGATGACATCGGCGAACCTGTGCCTCTCTGTTCAGGAGTGAATCGACAGAAACCTCCAAGGAAACGACTAAAATGACCAGAGGGGCCAAATCGGTTCTGGGGATGCAGCTTAGGTATTGTGCTGAGTGGAGTTGATCTAGTGCAGTTTGTGATGGCTTGGTAGATGTGCTTGAGGTAGTAAGCGGCGACATGAGCAAGGATCCGTGCTTGTGTTCCTTCCAGTCTGTCGCCAACTGTCCGTGATATCTCAATGCATAACTGTGATATCTCAATGCATAACTGTGATATCTCAATGCATAGCTGTGATATCTCAATGCATACGTCAGATAATGTACACATAAACCATTTCTTAAACGTTTTAAACTCTCGCTACTCCGCTTTTGACACATCACACCGCTTCCATACTGTTTTGAGCACCTCGTGCATGTTTTATACTGATCCGCATGCGCGATTTTAAAGCGGGACTATCACATGTCTATTAAAAACATAAAGTTTCATGGAAGTGTATAAAACATGATCTAATATGTTGTTTTATATAGCTCACACCCACATCATGACGTTACACTGATCCGTCCGTTAAGTCATGAAATAGCACCGTTAAATAAGTAAACGTGAGTGCTGGCATGTAAAACGGCATGACCGCATGTTTGCACCAGTATTACGTTAAAAAAAGCATTTTGCCATCACCTGCGAAAGTCCGTTTCCCGTTTAGCATGCAGCTTAAGGCGCCTATATGCCCGTGCAAACCCTCCGCATGTCGGTCTAAACAGGAATATGATTATCCGTCGGTATCTAGTGGACAGTCGTGCCCGTCTCTGTTTGTCCCCTTCTCCCTGTATGGGGCTGTCGGGGCGTCTAGGGTGAGGTGTTTACACTGCGAGGTCGCTGTGTGTGTTGTCGGCTATTTGAGGCCGCAGCGCGTGCTTATGAGAAAAATAGGTCGAGTGGAATGAATACGGGTCATTCGGGTGGCTGCGTGATGTGTATAGTATGTCGGTTCTGTCGGGCCAATGTGTGTATACTCGTATTATGTGCGACTTTGTCGGGTCACTGCGTGCACAGCCTCCTAGGACGTGTTCAGTCACAGTGTGCACGGTATGCCGGACTGTCCGGTCACCGTGCGTCAGCTGTGTCTGGGGCTGTTCACTAACCGGTCGGTCCACCGTCGGCAGCTCGGAGTCGGACCAGAAGGGGGAGGCGCAGCCGCCGCCCCGCCGCCAGTTCATGCCCGGCCCCGCCGAGTCCACCGTCCAGGGCAAGGAGGTGAGAGACCGTGCGTTCGAGAGAGACGGGGGCGGGACGCAAGTCGGCCAGGACTAGTCACGGAGAGACTGGCTTGATTTGGGAGGGCTAAAACTTAGGCTGTGGTCCACGAGGATTTGCGCATCGCTATGCATAGATTGTGTTGTTCCTACAACGATTTCGCCAATGATTCTACTGATTCATCCAGGAACCTTTCTGATTTTGTGTTAAGTTCCTCTCTCCTATGTCTTCCTGTCGGCTACTGAGTGTCTTGTCGCACCTGGCACCACCAGCTGTGAACACCTTCACTTCTTTACCGCCAGGTACACACCAACATCCAGCGTCAGCAGCAGAAGGAGCAGCGCGGTGACCTGGAGATCCGACGGAACATCACTGCCAAGGAGACCTCCGAGGTCGAACATAAGGCCCAGACCCAGGAGCGCGTCGTACAGGGCAAAGTGGTGCGTTTCATCAAAGATATTTCTGCTACGAAGCATTGACATTAAAAACAAACGGCGACTTTCTTTGTACTCATTTAAGGACTGATTTGTTATCAACGCCTGCTGGGAGTCATGACCCCTGTTGACGGGTCTGCGTCCTCCCTGTCCCAGGAGCCGTCCAAGCCGCCGTTCTTCACGCGGAAGATGCAGCCATGCCGGGTGTTCGACAAGGACGGCGCCAGGTTCGAGGTGGACTTCTCTGGCGATCCGGCGCCGGAGGTTGAGTGGTTCCGGGAGGACTTCCTTATCCAGTCCAGCCAGGACTTCAAGGTGCGGCTGCACTCGGATGTCCCGACTCCTGTGGAACGCCATTCGCATGTTCATTTTATATAAAACAAACAAACGTTGGAATACCACATGAGGAAATGGTGTTCTGCTAGTGTCACCTGAGCAGTGAGCAACCCACGTCCGGTATAATCCACGCCGTCAACCATTCGCCCGGTGGTCTATGTGACCTAAGCTGACCTCCCTCCCCCTGTCGACAGATCACCACCACCCAGCGGAGGTCAATACTGCAGATCCGGGAGGTGTTCAGCGAGGACTCCGGCCAGTTCTCCTGCGTCGCCTCCAACCGCGGCGGCAAGGCCAAGTGCTCGGCCAACCTGGTGGTTGAGCAGCGCAAACAGGCGCGCGGCGTGGCGGCGCCGCCCAACTTCGTGCAGACCATCCAGGACACCACGGTCAAGGCCGGTAAACTGGCGCGCTTCGACGCCAAGCTGGCCGGCACCAAGCCCATGGACGTCTACTGGCTCAAGGTGAGGCGGCTGAGATGGTTCCAGACAGGCCACGGCCTGTGGCAATAGCGGTGCTTTTGATCTATGCCGTTACGTGTCCTGTGCGTTTCGTTAGGTATACACATGCGAGGGCAGCGGGCGGTCTGTGGCAGCGTGTAACGTGTCTGTGGTACCTATGTTTCGCGCAGAACGGACGGAAGGTGACGGCGGACATGAAGTACAAGATCCTGGAGGACCAGGACGTGTACACGCTGCTGATCCTGGAACCGACCGGCGCCGACTCGGGCAGTTACGAGTGCGTCTCCATCAACAAGAACGGCGAGGCCCGCTGCCAGGGACAGGTGCGTGCGTGTTTGTGTCTGCTGATGTCTGATCTCTGCGGATCGACTGGCGTCTGAACCGCTGTCAGGAACAGCTGCGTCTGCTGACCTGTGACCTCTGAGCAGCGAGAACGTCCAGTACCTCTCTACTCCGACCTCAGCAGCCCCGGTCCGTTGGCAGTCCGATGTGCTCAGTGGTCCGCTGGTCTCACTGGCCTAACCCCCGACCTCTGACGGTACCTAGTCTGCTTAAATTCGACCTTTGTTCTCGTCTGCCAACCCGCTGACCTAGTGATCTGTCCCTGCGGTTCGCAGCTGGTGGTGGAGACCCCTCCCCCCGCCCCGGCGCCCAAGCCCAAGTCCAAGCCGAAGCCGGAGGAGCAGGCCGTGGCGCCCAAGATCGCGGAGCCGATGAAGGGTCTGATCGTGGTGGAGGGCCAGTCGGCCATGTTCCGCTGCCGCTTCAGTGGACATCCAGGTGAGACTACAGCCAATCCTGCTGGTGGCAGCGATGGTGGTGATTCGAGCTTGGTGATGCACACTGCGCAGAGTACTGACCGCTTGGTCTTACCGAGGCGTTACACTGTCAGGTAACACAACCTTGGTTGAGCTACCTTGTTTGATAACAACTCCCCAGCTGTCCAGTCGCCACTAGGCATCAGAACCCCACATAACGCAGATTCATGGTAAACATATGGTACCTACGTGGGATGGCCCACCTTTCCCATATGGGTCCACATGTGTTTGGAAGTGGTCTACACATGGGTACCATATGGGTCAGCATAACCTCCTCAAACCCACATGGGTATACCCTTGTCATTCCCACGTTCACGTGCGCCCATCTAAACACATATAGGCCCATGCCGTTCCCATGTGCATTCCCATGCCTTGCCCACTCCTATGTGCCCATCTAGAACCCATACGGTGGCCACATGTGTTTGTTATGTGGGACGGGACTGGTGAAGCGGGAGGCTTCATATGCTATAAGCAAGCCATCAAAACGTTAATGAGCCACCAGGATTAAAAGTAAAGTATAATATTTAGCAAGGCAGCGAACTTTGTCTCTCCTTTCAGTCATTTATACGTCGTGACTGAGAATTTCTGGTTTTCAGCGCCGACGGCTCAGTGGCAGAAGGATGAGAAGCCCATCAAGCCGTCCAAGTACTTCAAGATGGAGCAGGAGGGCGATGCCTTCATCCTGCGCATCTCCGAGTGCTTCCCCGAGGACGAGGGCACGTACTACTGCGTGGCCACCAACTCGGCTGGCAAATCCACCATGAAGGCGCCGCTCAAGGTCAAAGGTAAGGAGCAACACCGAGATTGGCCTCATCTCTCAGTCAGACATTCGGACAGAAATTTGGCGCTCTTGAAGAATCCGTAACATTTAGATGAACGTTTAACAACTGCTTTTTTACTTCCTTCCCTGTCTGCAGAGTGGAAGCGGAAAGAGGCCTTCCCTTCAGCACGGCTCCTTCCCTGTCTCCGTTGGTCCGACGGCCCCTTTCTTTTCCTGAGCACGGCTCCTTCCCTGTGTCCGCTGGTCAGAAGGCCCCTACCCTCCCCTAAGCACGGCTCCTTCCCTCTGTATCCGCTGGTCTGAAGGCCCTTACCCTCCCCTGAGCACGGCTCCTTCCCTCCGTGTCTGCTGGTCTGAAGGCCCCTACCCTCCCCTGAGCACGGCTCCTTCCCTCCGTGTCCGCTGTTCTGAAGGCCCTTACCCTCCCCTGAGCACGGCTCCTTCCCTCTATGTCCGCTGGTCTGAAGGCCCCTACCCTCCCCTGAGCACGGCTCCTTCCCTCTGTATCCGCTGGTCTGAAGGCCCTTAGCCTCCCCTAAGCACGGCTCCTTCCCTCTGTATCCGCTGGTCTGAAGGCCCCTACCCTCCCCTGAGCACTGCTCCTTCCCTCTGTGTCCGCTGGTCTGAAGGCCCTTACCCTCCCCTGAGCACGGCTCCTGCCCTTTGTGTCGACACTCTGTGTCCGCTCGTCTGTACGTTCGTTTGACGGCCCTCACCTCGCCTTTCAGCGCCGAAGCAGGACGAGGCGCCGACGGTGACGCCGATGAAAGACGTGACTGTCGGCGAGGGCGAAGCGGGCCGCTTCTCGGCCAAGATCACCGGCAAGCCGACCCCGACCGTCAGCTGGCTCCGGGAGGACACGCTCATCCCTCAGAGTCGCGACTTCAAGGTCAGTCAGTCAGTCGGTCGGTCGGTCGGGCGAGCTCTCCGGCCGCCACCGCCGCTGGTTTTTGACGGCTGGTGGTGTGGTGAGATCGAGCAGGGCTGGTGAGCGGTGTGGTGGGATCGAGCAGCGCTGGTGAGCGGTGTGGTGAGATCGAGCAGGGCTGGTGAGCGGTGTGGTGGGATCGAGCAGGGCTGGTGAGCGGTGTGGTGAGATCGAGCAGGGCTGGTGAGCGGTGGCAGGGCAGGGCCGCCCCCTGTATGTCCTGACTTCAGATTGTGTCCACTAAGCTCATGGCAGGGACCAGGAAGTGCGGGGGGACCAAGCCCTGCTGTTCGTCCTCCTATCGCTATCAACGTTTCATTTCGTCCCACTGCCCTATGTCCCTGTGCTGACACATCAAACCTGCCCTATGCCCTATGCCCCGCCCTCCGTCCTCACTATGCCCCGCCCTCCGTCCTCACTATGCCCCGCCCTCCGTCCGCAGATGAACATCAGCGGGAACACGGCCACGCTGGAGATCGTGGAGACCTACGAGGAGGACTCGGGCGTCATCACGTGCCGCGCCACCAACAGCGCCGGCACCAGCGAGAGCTCGGCCAAACTGATCGTCGAGAGCGCCGAGACCGAGAGCGAGTCTGAGTAAACCGCCACCCCCTCCCCTCCCCCGGCCACCCGGGTCCCCTAAACAGCGGTGCCGTCCCGAGCGCGGAGCCGGCGCCACACACGAATCGCGATCACGGCTGGATTGTGACGACTCGACGGTAGACTAGGCTCTTGACCGATGGTGCTCTCGTGTATTAATCATTTTGGCAGAGGCTAGGCGGACGGGTAACCCGTGTTATTTTTGTCGAGCTAGATCGGCTGCCGAGGCCGGACAAACAGTGAGCCACCGCAGCAGGGTTGTGGCCGCTGGCCGCCATATTGGGAAGGTCGCTGGGCGCCGCCATGTTGGGTAGGTCCCTGGGCGCCGCCTTGCCGGCCTCGCTGTGGATTGTTGGCTCTGAAGGCTGTACTATGATCGCCACCTGATCACGTTACTGTATAACTGAGGTGCCGTAACACCGCCGCCTCTCTAAAGCTGTTGTAAAATATGTTTTCAACAATAAATATGCATTTTATGATTATTTTCTTTCCGAGTCGTGGTGGATATCGATCCAACGCGCGGTCAATGTGCGCGGTGCGTGGAAAAAAACAAGACTGCTATGGTGGATGCCCATGACAGGGTTAAGTTTCTCGTTCAAAAGTTGCCGATGACGTCCGTTAGTTCGCCAGTATGCCAGCACCCATTGGCTTGATCCTCTCGGTATGCTGGCAGCCGGCATACCTACCGAGCGTCGGACCGGCCTACGCGCTCACCCGGCCTGCACTTCGGCAGTGCTGTACCCTTGCCACAACACAACTATCTGACAGAACTGACAAAAACGATCCACAACCTCATCGGTCATCGAACTTTTGCTCTCCTCTGCATCCCGGCAGCAGTCAATCGAGCTGCAAGTCCGGGCAGTCACACCTGTCGTCCCCCAGTCCCCAAAAACACCGTCATGATGCTGACAGCAAACATATATTGGTTAAACTGTAACCACACAAACACCAACAATCGGGTTTGCGCACGACGCACAATAACATCACGGCAATACGGCAAAGTTGGTATGGCGTCTGGCAGAAGTAGGAGGGTACAAAGCGACAGCTTCGGCCAGTGTGCAGATTACAGAGCGCTACATGGCTCCACGGTGGGTGACTACCGTGACTACACTACCCCGTCCCCGAAAAGCTCGGAAGATAACGGCGAGGACTGGACAAGGCGACACTTTCCGTCACCACACAATGTGCATGTCGATAGCATGTGTCGTTATTTCAAGCAGAATGGCTGAATAACGTCTACTTGAAGAAACGACCACCCTTACATGAATGGAACCGCAGCTGATGACATGACCTAGCCTGTACCGGCAGTATGCGCATTGTGCAGTGACCTTAATCGTCCCTCCAAGGCTCGACTAACCTCGTAAAATAGGCCAGACTGCATCACAGAAAGCACTATACAATATACATAGACACACTAACCTACCGCCAGCATAGGTCACCAAACGGTTGATCCACGCTGCCCAGCCTGTGGTTGAAACCACAGCGAACCGGACCATCAGGTCGCAGCATCACACCAACACTAGAACAACAGCCACGTGGGTATGTGCGTGCCCACTGCAGCGGACGTTACGGTACGTACGTTACGTTATGCACGCTCTCAGTGCGTTACGTTACAGGAACTCCGACGGCGGGGAATGGGAAGGCGACATTGGAAAGGGCAAGGATACAGGGGTAGCGGGATACCGCCGCAACGGCCTCCCCACGTGTACACAATCTGGCCTTCACAATCAGAGTTAGATCACCGTGTAAACGCCATATCGGTGCGGGAGAGAACTGCCATCTACAGATACAAGCAATAGACACAAAGCACAAGAAATAATCGTCACATTGCTTCGTTCAACTACTATGTCTTTATAAAGCCTGCCTGAATGGTCCTCTGACGCGGCACGCATGCCCTTTTGACCAGTATAAATTACCAAAGCGTAGCAAAAACAAAGCAAGGGCCATTCTATTCCGTTATCATATTATGCTGGGCCGCAAAACCCAAAAGTTAACTCCATCTGGTTGCAAGGGGATGCGCACAGCCAATTTTGATGCGAGACAATAAACTATCGTCAATGTGTACCAATATAGTACAAGCTTAATTGCAAAAAGCCGGCAATTAAGCTGGTTCCCTCCATGTCAGGAGGTGACAAGGAGGAAACCAGTTATATCTACATACACAACGAACTACAAGGTAGATAAATAGTATAGCAATCGTACACAGATCGACTCACAACCCCCAAAAATAGTGAATATCAGTGATACATCATTGCACAACACCAACACAACAAACCACGGTAAATCACAACACAAACTCCACTAGACAACGCGGCCAAAGCGCAGAACAGCCTCAGCTGACGTTTTCGGGCAGCACATTAACCTGTAACGCGCCGACACCAGTCCTTTAGCTATAAATAACCCTGGTGCGGCTGACGGCCTGCTTGCCTCGCCAACTGCCATCGCTACCCGTCGGTTCCCCAGAGCAGCGGAATACCGTGTACCTCTGCTGTACTGAGGCGGTGGGGTCAGGGGGACGGCCAGCCACTCCACCGTGGGCTCCTGTCACACGGCCCTCCGTCGACGGCGGCAGGGGCAGGGGCTGAGGGGCAGGCCACCCGCCGGTTATACCCTGGGACCAGGAGCCGGTGGGACGTCCCTCCCCGCTCAGCCGACAGCGGACGGCGCCACCAGAGGAACAGAGAAGCCCAGCTCCGAGGCGCCGTACCGCCTCAGACAGCCCCCTCGATCCTGAACCGGCCTCCCCGCCTCAATATCGGCCATCGGCCACCAACACCCCTCCGCCCGCCCCTCAACACCCACCGATGTCACCCTCCGTCACCGGCGCCTGCCCCCCCCCCCCCCCCCCCCCCACCTCTGTACCTGCCGACTCCATCCTCGCTCAGTCACCGCCTCCCTGTACCGCCTGTGCCTCTGCCCCTGGGCGCCGGTCGGCCTAGTCGATGACGGTGTCACGGAGCAGCATCTCGTCCTCCGGCAGCGGCGGCCGCCGGTAGCCGCCGTGGGACAGAAGGAACACCACCAGGCAGCAGAAGACGGCCAACAGCAGGCCGATGAAGTTGATCAGGTACCCCTCTGGCGGCAGCTTCGAGTACGGCAGCTCGTGGTTCTTCGGGCTCCTGTGTGACAAGGGGGGTGGTACTGTGAGTGTGCCGTCAACGTTTGACGAGTGATGAGGTAAACAGTGTTCGTACGTCATGGCGACGCGAAGATGGTATGGTCTCAACAACAACAACAAACATCTCCATTCGTGATGTGACGCAATGTGCGTGGCAGTCGCTGATTGGTGAAGGTCTAGAACCTTCCAAGAAACTGGGACATTCTTGGGGGCTCTCGCGGAGACTGTGTTGGCGGCCGAACTGCTGTGCAATCTTGTGTGTTAATTGAATATAGCGCGCCTCTAAACGTCAAAGTGTAATTTAAACTCGGACCACGTCTACAGTTACATACTGGTGCTAGGCGGAATCGCTTATACACAGCACCTCTCCAGGTTGACTGGCCGCCGCCGCAAACACGGCCTGATTTGTTTCCACGCCGCGACCCCAGCGGGGACTTCACGCGCCAAAACACCCACTGCCACGTGTTAATGAAGCAACCTGATTTGATCAGATAATTTCTGGAGCCACCGCCTGGCCGCCGCCCAGGCCGGTGCCGTGTATTTGTGTATTGTGTTGTTCACGTAAAGGAAAAAGACAGAAATCATCGCACAGTGCTTTTGAAATTTCATCAACAAGATGCTGTCTAGTGTTTCGGTAGAGCGGACAGTAAGTAAAAGACAAAATGAAAGAAAGTTGGAAAGAGTGTAAAAAAATGAGGTAAGGCGATTTTGTGGTTGTGACGAGTGTTGACGTTGTGTATGTTCCTGCCTGTGTCGTGTTGACGTGTATTGGGGATGATGGATACAACGTAGGTGGGATAGTGTGTCCGTGTGTTTTGAAGCTTGAAATACAGGGCCGTAAATGCGTCGTCTCGTATCAAGCGAGTCCCACCCTAAGTCACGTCTAAGTCTGTCAGTCAGAGTTCTAAAATGTGTACCTGTCACTAGTCTTGCGGCACGATTTTGAAGTCATTGAAGTCTAAGTGAGTCAGTCACTGTGATGTGTCCGTCGCATACTTCAGGGTGTTTACATAAAAGACGTTAAAAACTTTTCGCCCCAAACACGTAGAAAAAAGTTTACTACAAAGGTTGTAACTAAGGTTTAACTACTACAAAGGTTCTAAATAAAGGTTGTAGTTCAGCGTATATTTTCGATTTCATAAAATTTAAAAACAAATTATTTTGCCTCTTTTCTCATTCCCTCAACTCATTAGATTTATTCGGGCGCAGTTCGACTGTGACACCATGTTCATCCCGAGACGCTTAGACTCCGCAGGTGACGTGTTGCTTTGCCTCGGGAACTTCCACCGAGTCCAGCCCACCTCAGGCTCAGCCTTCCACCTTAGCATTCTTGTTACGGAAGAGCTCCTGAAGAAATAATGGACTCCTTACAGCCAATGCTCCGCCTTATGTGACATTTAAACGTCTCGCAGATGGGCTCATCTCAACCAGAAGCTCCGCCCCAAAAAAACTCCGCTCGAGGGACATGTCAGCCGGCGGACGCCACGATCAGCTGGTTGGTAAAAACTCTGAAACGATCGTGCCTTTGCCATTGTTAGTAAGATAAAGCCCGTACAGAAGTCGTGAAAGGCAAGGCAAAAATGTAGCAAAGCAAAAGAAGGTCATAAACTGCTTTGCCAGCGGTCTGGACTCGGCAGAAGTTCTCGAGGCAACGCGACACGTTAATTGCGGAGCTCATGGGTCTCCGGTTAAACATGGTGCCAAATTCAAAGGCCGCCTGAATAAATCCAATGAGGTGAGCGAGTGGGAAAGGAGATAAAATAAAAATGTTATAATGTTATGAAATCGAAAATATACGCTGAACTGGTAGTTAAACCGTTTTTCTATGTATTTAAGGCGAATAATTTTGAACGTTTTTATGTAAACGGACTAAACACCTTGTAGACATTTAAATTTACTGTTTCGGCAGATATTTTATTTTACGCAAGTTTCAACTTCCACTTGTTATCGAAGCAGAAAATGCATAATACTATGCGCCACTTTCGGAATGTTTGTTACTCTTCACAAACCTTACCAAAGATGGCTATGAGGGACTGTATTTTCTGATTAAATTGCTTTTGAGAATGCTTTTTGAGGGTTGAATCCTAATATCAGGCTAAACCAATTGCACAATATCTAACATTTATTGGTAAGAATAGCTAATATTTGCACATCCATAACAATGTGGCAAGGTGTGACGCCTCCTTTAAAGGGGCATTGTCACGTAAAATAAAAAAAATTGACAGGTGATAGAGCCAGTTTCCCCTGTTCAACCGCTCCAGTCCGTTTCCAAAACTTCGCCCTCAATCGTCTGCAATCTTCACACAAAGATAGCTTTTTCGCACTAGTTTTAGTAAAACCGTAGGTACTTTTCCTAACCTAACAGACTCTGGAATGACTGGAATTGCACAGTCACTACATGAAATTTGGAGGTGAAATTTAATTAGGATTTTGGAGTGTACCAACAAAAGAGTATTATCATCGTGTTTTCTGTTCAAAGTTCTATTCTGAATTATTTTTTAGTCAAACACAGTCAAACACACTCTTTATCTTTCGAAAAACATGAATCAACACGACTCGCAGATGCTATGGCTAAGTTACGTACGCAATCCCCTTTACCGTGTCGTCGGATTCCGCCCGTCTTTGGTCCATCCTCCGCGGCGAATTTGAATATTCTTCTTGTCAGCGCAAACAAAATGTAAACAAACCGCATAGCAGAACCTCTCGCTAGAATCTTTTTTATTTTGTGATTTAATTTATTTTAATAAACTTAGCTTAAATTTAATTAACAATTTATTTGTCAATTTATGCAGTATTTATGGTGCCTATATTTTAGCGGAATAAACAAACTGCGTAGCAGAACACAATATCAAAATCGTATGAAAAGATGCGATGTTTATGGGGGCGGCCATCATGCCGAAATAGTGCGGATCATAATCAGACAATTCTTTTGAGAGTTGGAGATGAGTCAAAAATCATTTTCTATTATGTCCTGTTTGGTGATGTGGCCGCACGTTTGAGTCTTACCATCAGTGACACAATGTACCATCACACATCAGTACCATCGTTACATTGATTTTTACCGGTTTTTACATTACCGCCAAAGGTTGACAATGTTCCTTTAAGGGGATACCGTTATATTTTTCACAATTTGATACGTGATAGAGCCAGTTTCTCCTGTTTTAACAGTCCAGTCAATTTTGAAAACTTCGCCCTTATTGTTTGCATTCTTGATTTGAAGATTTGTTTTTTCTATAAAAAAAACGTACGAAGTTAAGAAAAGCACCGCCCTTAGTAAGGGATACCATTACCTAAAAATTTATATGTGATATGTGATAAAACCAGTTTCTCCCGTTTCACCAGTCCAGTCCGTTTTGGAAAGCTCGTCCTCAAACTTTAAGTAAAGATTCCAAACAATTGAGAGCGAACTTTTGAAAACAGACTGAACGGTTAAGATAATATGTATTGTTTCTATCACACAGCAAATTTTAGTTTTAGGTGACATTGTCCCTTTAAAGGCCGCACAGCGTTTCCGAAGTTCAAACCCAATCCGCTTAACACCAGTAACCTCAATCTCGTCCCACTCGGGGTCTATTTATCCATCCACACATCCACCTGTCCCACAACTCTGCCCTTGCCCTTCGCCCCCCCCCCCTTCCGCAGCGCGTGCCTGAGGAGGACAGTTTGGCGGCGGGGCCGAGCGCCAGTTGCGTCGATACTCCCAGCTGAGCGAAACCTGCCGTGCCGCCGCCTCCGGCAGTCTGCCCCCGGCGCTGGCCGACGTCGGGTCAGAGGTCATCCCTCTGTCGCCCCGGGCGGTGTCTCGACTCCCTACGGTGTCTGGTCGGGGCTCGTCGCTCGAGGCCGTGTCGGGTCCGTCTGAGAGTCCGTCTGGGTCGGCTCGGTGTCTGGTGTCGGACTCGACGCTGGCGTGAGACGGCTGTGTCGCGGAGGGTCGCTGCTGCGCGGAGCAGGCGCAAGGCGGCTATCGTCGGGCGACTGTGTCACCTGATAAGACGCCCCCGGCGTGGATCGAAGGCGTCATTGGGAAGGTGTGAAGGGAAGCGCAAGAGACCGGGAAGTGTGGCGATAGCGCAGGAGACGGGGGAGCGGACGGAAGAGTGAGGAACGAGCGAGTGCCGCGGTGAAAGACGGGCCGCGGGGTGGGTTCTGGTGTCGCTGCTCGCTGCACCTTGCAGTCTGCAGCGTGCTTTGCAGTGGATTACAGTGCGCGAGCCCAGGCGGCGACTCGTCTCGTGAGCCGGCGGCGGGCCGTCCCCGTCTCCGTCCCCGTCTCCGTGTGTCAGATCGGATCTCAGAGGCACACGGGAGCACGGAGTCGAAAGCGAGCGACCGTCGGTGCTCTGTGGGGGTTCGTTCGCGCCCCGTGGAGCATTCGGATTTGTTCGAGCGTTGCGTCGGTCGACGAAACGAGACGAAGTGTTTGTGGTTTTGGCGGCAACGGATCTGGACCGTGAGAAGCGCCTGCGGCGGTCGTCGGCGTTCCAGTGAAAACTGGCGCTGTCCCTGGCCGCGTGCGAATTCTGTGCGAATTCTGTGACGGGTGCGGTGCTGTCGACGCGTGCCAGATTCAGTGTGAGACCGGTGAACAAGAGAGGCACGTTGCGAAGGAGGAGCAGCGCCAAAAAGGTACGTTCATGGGTGATTGGTGATTGCTTGGCTTTGAATGTGGCTGAGCTGAATGTATGCATAAAAACGTTTGGCGAAAGATGCCAGGTAAAACCGAGTTATTGATCGCTACCAGGATGCTGGTGTCTTACTCGTGTTTAGACAATGGGCAGATTTAAAGCATCGGTAGGTATTGTGATAAGGCGATGCTGTATTCGGTATCGCGGTTTCACGAGCATTCGAGCCGGACGTTATATGTATCTTCTGGCATAATTTTCGATATTGTGCCTGAAATGTAAAAAGGGAGAAATATTATTGTTTGGGTATATTTTGCATTAATAATTTTTCGCCTTTCGCTTTATGCCACTTGCCGCAACTTTTCGCAAACATTTAATATCTAAGAACATATAATACCACACGGGTCCGATAAACGATTTTGTGGGACCAAGGTCGCGTTGATATTCCGCTGGAGAACGAAGGTCAAGGGTGGATAACTAAACAATGACCGAGGTCCTACAAATATCATATCGGCCTAAGTGTGGTATTTATTTTTATTTATGCCGCCCAGTATATCCTTTGTATATATTGCGTCGAAAATGTACTTAAAGTTTCACTTACAGCATATTTGAAATATTGCTAGGTCATAACATCACATTTCATCGTTGATTGGCTAGGTCGTTCGTGTATTAGGTCATATTCCATCGCTAACTGGCTGGGTCAATAACCTGAAAAATACATGTCATTATTTGCCACGGTTTCTTCCGTCTCTGGAAATGGTGTGAAAAAAGTTAGATGAATTGTAAACGCCGAGCGGGTCAAAAGCTTTGTCCCGTTGAATTAACATTGCTTCTCGGACAACCGAAAACCTTTTACCGCACGCTCGCGCCAACGTTAAAATCATCCCGACTTATGGTAAAATGCATTTTACTCCCATTGTTCAAGCCAAATAAATGCAAAGACGTGATGCAATTAGTTGTGGTCTTCTGAAAAGAGTTGTGACGAGGTCATTTCACCATCTAGAAAGTTGTTCATTGATCCTAGTCCATCCCGCGACCTGCCCGAAGTCCATTTGCCTCATTGCCTCATTGATAGGCCTCATTGTCTCATAGTGGGCGTCGTTTGGTTGTATTGGTAACTTGTCTCATGTGAACGCTTCACGTGTGTCACTCGGGTCTTCTGGATAAGTTCATTGGACATCGGAGAACTCAATGAATCTTTCGAAGGTTGTGCTGATTCTGAATTATGCCATCTAACAAGATTCACTTACCATTATCAAGATCATGTTGCGGTGTCAATAATCGATGATTCCAGTGAAACATTGAAACACAAGGTAAACACCACCTAATATGATCAGTAGTGGGCTCTACTGTAGAGATGCAATATTTCATTACCGCCTACCGGCAGGCCGGTATTTTATAATTACCGCCGGTAGTCATGTGCGGTGCTCGACCTTATCATGCCGGTAAATTGCTGGTAATTGTGGATTCAAATTTGCAATACAGGCTATACAATATACGTATGCCGGTTAATATGCCGGTTATGTGTTAAGGGCTGCGGTAAATGCCGGTAATTATTTTCATTCTGTCGTTGCCGGTACGGTGCCAGTAATGCTTTTTGAGGAAAAGCTGTATTTCTTCTCTATTGGCGGCCTCAAAACCAATCATCACCTCGATTTAATGAGAGAAGTTTGACCGCCTCTCGACATCTCGTGCACGTGTCATCGCGAAATGACTTCCTCCTCGTTACCGTGATGGTCTGAGTGATCTCGGACGTAGTTACAGGAAGGTCAGTCTCCTCAGAAATGGAGTTCTCTTTAACCCAAGGCCCTGAGAAGTTACGTTTCGACGAAGGCGTTTTATTTGATAAGTTGTTTGGACAGTATAGGCCACCCCACCAGTGTATCTGTAGAATTTGCTATTATCATTGAAAGTCGTTGGCTGTGGCCATCCCATTAATTCAAGGTTGTGTAAATCTATACACTCAAGTAAAAAGAATAAACTTGCACTTTGTTTTACTTGCTGTATTTTACATGACTTTTACACGACTTTACTGCAATTTATCTGGAAACTTCCAAACACTGCGACAAATTTGGCACAAAGGACTAATACACACATGTAGACACGAATTTGGCACAACAGAACAGCTACTAGACTGGATTACATCATACCTACATAACAGATGACAACGAGTAATTATACGCAATACGTCAGCACCTCTCAGGGTTTTGAACGCAGGCTGCCCTCAGGGATCAGTATTGGGACCCTTGCTAAATCTCATTTACCCAAACGCAGTCTTAAATCGAACACAAAATGACATTCTCTTTTTCGTCGACGACATCTCTCTTTGCTCTTATCACCTGACAAAGGACGTATCTATGTACATACATGCGATACAGCTCTCACTTCAGAACGACTTAGACGTGATTCATAACTATGGTCGAGAATGGGCGATAACATTTAACACTACAAAAACAATTCAGCAAACATTTTCTCTTAAACGCACTAAAAAAATGCCTGCAGTAACATTTTGGGGAGATCCGATACCAATTGGGGAAAGTCACACTCATCTTGTAATAACGTTTTCGAAAGGCCTTCGATTTCACGGACACGTAAACAAAATATGTCAAAAGTTAACAGAACGTTAATCATTAACAGTCCATTATACCCAATTTCACAGCGCTTACCACGGCCCATTCTCGACCAGATCTATACAATTGACATCAGGCCGCATTTCGATTATTGTGACTTTATATATGGACACACCGCCATACAGCACTCCACTAGACTAGAGACATTACAAAATCGAGCTGGTAGACCGGTGGCAGGGACACTCTTTCGAACATCTAGTGACAAATTACGATCGGAATTGGGTTGGGAAGCACTGGCCACGAGACGACGCATGCACAGACTCATATTGCACCACAAACTTAACGACCGCGAACAACACACACCACACTATGTAATGCCAATTATGCCGAATACGCGAGCACAGGACACCAATATCACTCTTAGGAACGCAAACACACACCAGATCCCTCATCGTACAACATGTTACCAGCGTTCATTCTTCCAAACAACCGGTAGACAGTGGAACCAGTTACCAGGTAGCACGTGTCAACTGGGACACAAAACATGCAAAAAGCAACTTCGTGAGCGGCTGGGGTTACCTGTTCCACCGTATTACTACATTGCGGGATCAAGGGAGGGAAACATATTACATACTTTATTTCACAATGGCATGACGCATTTGGCGCTCGGCACTCGCCTTTATATAAAATTAAAAAATGTCCTACCCCGCATGTGATTGTGGGCATAAAATTGAGAACCCTCGCCATTTCGTCGTCTCCTGTCCCAAGTATAATAAACTACGAACGGAATAAATTAACAACATAACACACATCATAGGACCTTCATTTACCAATCAATCACAATCACAAGCAGCTCCAAACCCTAACGCACGGCACAAATCTCAGCGGGGTGGACGGTCGGACGGTGGCCCGCGCGTTCCAAAAATTCCTGCTTAACTCTGGCAGATTTACCCACACGCGTTAACTCTATTATTGCTTATTAAGTTATTGTGGCTGGTGGCCGAGGCGGGTTGGGCGGCGGCTGGCGACATTCGTTTCGCCTTGCGGAGTGCTGGGTGGCTCGCGCTGCGGCGGCGGCCGGAGTTACAAACCCTTTGTTATGCCCCTATCCCAGACGTGGTGCGCTGAGTTAAGCGCATTTAGTGTTCTTGCACCATGTCGGCAACTGTTTGTTAAGCAACTGTGCGCAAATCATGCTCAATAAACGTGATGATGATGATGATGATGATAATGAGGTCGATGATGATGATGACGATTACTATTTCTAGGTGTAGGTCCCCGTATGGTGGGACAATGTTAATGCTACCCGGAGTGGGGTGTCTATCTAAAACGGTGGATGCAGGGCGTCGCCACGAAATTTTAAGTGCGGGG
>JARFNZ010125541.1:0-20164 GCA_031763405.1 Balanus nubilus
AGCTGCCCGTGGCGCCCCCCCCCCTCCCCTCCCCCCGCTCGCCCAGCCCGCTCTCGTGCTGCTGCTGTTTGGATCCACCCCTCACGAATCAGCCAGCGGCGCGGTAGTCGGGCTACGCAGCCCAGGTGTTCAAAGGGTTGGAACGACAGGATAGAAGGCTACGTTTTAGGTGCTTGCGTCTTGCTGAGGGCTAGGTGGCGACTAATCTGGAGCCATCAGCTGATTTATTGTGTTTCTAGGATTGAAACCAACGTCCGTGACGATATTAGAGACATGGATGAAACCTTTAGTAAAATGGAAAGCGCCGGCATTGTTTTGAAGCGGCGAGCGTGATATAATATCCGGTAATGTCGGCCATCCGATGGGTTTATTAGGGTATCCGACGATCAAAATGATCTGATACCGACTGAGCGGGACGCAGAGGTCACCCGAGGTCACGGGGGTCACACGGGGTCACGTACACGTGATACAGGTCACACAGCACCCAACACCGTGAGTAATTTACACGACAGCTGAGATGTGCTCCAGGGTCATGAGGTCAAGGCGGCAGACCGACAGACGGTATGTCAGCCACTGTGGAGCACGGCTCGCCGTTGATGGCCGCGCAATTATATATTTATTGGAGTCTTACTCTCAGTCAGCTGGTCTAAGCTGTGCCAATTTATCAACCATCATCCACTCATTGGTACTGATCAGCAGCATTTGCTCCAGTCAGACGACGGAAAGCGTGGAACTATCCGCTCTACCGCCCACTCCAACTAAAGCTGACACGCTCAAAGCAAACAACGCGTCTTCAGAGCCGAGGACCCTGACAAAACAAAGCGCTGAGCGTGGTGCGTGACCTTTGCCCCCAACAATGGCCACCGCGGTGACGAAATCACCGACGGCGTCCGGCCGAGCGCGCGACTGTCTGACCTTGCGGTGCGGGGTCATGACCTTATCCGCGGACAGATCGACAGATCGAACGCCGGCCCCGCGGCGCAGACCATCTCGCTGACCGCTGGTCTCTCTGATTACGGCATGCTCCTGGCAATTAAGGCGATAGTTGGATGGTAAACAAGCCCCTTGGCGGTCGTCCAACGGCTGGCTGGCCACCGTTCGGTTCAGCTCTGCGACGCGGCCCAACAAAATTGGAATCAAGTCGGCCTGGTGTTAATTAGGTTCTACCGCTCTCGTTTCGGTCACATCTAAAAAGCCCTCTAGAACCTATTTAGTTCAGATATAAGCGGCGCTTTGTCGACTACCTTTGATCGTTACGGAGAAGTGCTGTTGGAGATAGCAGTTGTCCTGTGCGATGAAAGTAGTGCGCCTGTGAATAGTCACGTGCTTGGAGATAACGCAACTAGGTACTCAAGTGCGTGGCCACCATGGCAGCTACTCGAACATGTGTCCTGCCATCCGCACAGGCGGCAAAGGAACCCGGAGAGGAGAGGTTCGTTCACAAGACGAACGAGACCAGAGTAAGCCATCGACCATGTGTTGGTCCATTCACTGGACAACGAAGTCCAGCCGAGCACATGAGGACGACGAATTCGATTAAATTCACTCCATGCGCAGTCCTCGCGCGCGCGAGAGAGCCTCCGGTATCACGCGAGATAATCAAACTCGAGCTTGGCCACGCACCGGCACAATGCGATGTAGGCCGCGCGTCGAAGAAAGTAAATTACTGCGCTCCAGACAATGGTAGCATAAAGAGAGCCGATGGTCTGATGGGAGCAGCATAGCGAGGGCTTCTACCAGTAGCGGGGTGCAGGGAGCCGCCGAAGTCTCTTGCCACCGCGCCGCCTCGCATCGCACGGCGCAAGTGCCGCTCCAGTTCTCCCTAAAGCGTGCAGAACGCTCAGCTGGCGTGTCAGGCAGCACTATCTCTCTGCGGGTTTCCCTGAGACGGAGGGAACTGCGAGGGGACACGGCCCACCGCCCCCGCCGCCCACCGCCGTCGACATCGGTGCCGCCACGCTGGTCCGTCCGAAGAGACTGCGACGCTGCGGTGGAGCGTAACACCGAATACGGGGACTGCAACGCAGCATAGCAGAGAAGCACAGCCGGGAGACTTCAACGCCGTATAGCAGCGAAACGTCGCTGCGTCATATGTTGATATCTTGTTTGTGAATGCCAGGTAATGGCATGGAAAAGTGTGCTTATTCTTTGTGTGATGAAAATTTAGTTATGCAGTTTAATTCAATGTGATTTTCACAGCGCGGTGTCACATAACGTGTGCCAGATTCGCGGAAGGAAAACACAAGTTACGTCTAATGACATAAATTGAATTGAACTATATTTAAAAACAATCATCAAAGAGTCACAATATAAATAGCTCCACCTAACTCTTTAAATGGCTATTGTCCACCTCACTCTGTGATAAAACTAGAACTAAATAGAAAATAGCTTATAATAAAATAGTGTAAACCGTCCGAAGCGGGATCATCTCCGGAGATCACGCGGCTGTCTCCCCGGCGGGTCTCGGGATGTGACACCATGACCTTCCAGTCTGCCGACCTTCACCCTCCACCAATAACTCATCAGGCGGGCGGTCTGTGAGACCTCGAGGGGGGGGGGGACGGGGCGCAGCAACCCGTCCGCCTCCGCCCCCGCCATGGCGGCGGCGGCGGCGGCTGCGGCGTCGCCAGGGCCTCGCGACTGCGGCAGCTGAGGCGGACAGATGAAGGTACCAAATATACATTAGGGATGATCTGACAAATAAATGGTTACCAAACATTTAATGCGTGGAATTTCAAACTAACCGAGAAATTGGAAATTTACTTTAGTGTCTAAATTTGACTTTCAAATTGAATCAACGATTTGTGTAATGACTAATGATTCTTACCACATCTATATTTAGGTTTGAAAAATGGCATGTCAGATTCGCGGCTTAAAGGAAAGCATCAAATACGCCGGTGTTTGACATTTGTGTCTGGCAATACGGCCCAATTTGAATTGCTCAGTCCAGTAGCGATACTAATGTTAACTAGCAATTCGTTCATAGAGCTTATACCAAAGCTGCTCTAAGCTATTGAGTGTAATAGGCATACATTGCTGAATCCAGGGTCATGGCGATCTGTGAATGAATGCTACAACTCAATCGTTTTCATATTTCGTCCTAAAACAGGACAAGGATCCAATTTCGTGCTGAAAATCAGATTAATCACCCAACTTTATAATTTTTAATGGATTTCGCTTTGACATAACATAGAACCTTCCATACTGGAGCATTGTTCAAGAACTTTTATTTCATTAGAATTTGTTTTGGTAGTTTTCTTGAGCAGGGAATGAAAGAACAGTTAACATTCCAAAAAGAAACCCACACTGCAAAGATGCCGGCAACGAACCAGCACCGAAACGATTATGATCTCTTATCCGAAGTTTGAAGATAAAAACACACGATGATATTGTCGCAGTGAATACAATCATAACAACTGTTTACTTTAACCAACGCGCGGAACTATCTCCTTCACGCCCGACGTTTCTTCCTCGCCAGTTTCCGTCCGTTTCTGTCTCCCTATCTCGCCATCTCCTCCGCCATCTCCCCCGCCATCTCCTCCGCCATCTCCAGGAGTCTGTCCACCTCTTGAGACCGTCCAGTGACCTCTCTCGTCACCGTTCGCCATCCGTGCCTATCTCCCAATCCGTGCCTATCTTCCAATCCGTGCCTATCTTCCCATCCTCTTCCTGAGCTGAGGTCCGCCGACTGGCGCCCTGCTGCCTTTTATGGGAGGGCAGCCCGCGCGTGTCTGAAAGGCCACCCACGGCTTCGGGCGTCTGGTAAGAGATTCTGCGACCGGCAGTCCTAGAGAGGCGTGTATGTCGGGCTCATGGTGCCCTGGGTGGACCAGAGGACCAGCAGCGGGCGGTCCAGTCAGGCGGAGTACCGAATCGAGAGTGGGATGAGCAGAGCTAATGGACCAATGGGACAAATGGGACAAATGGGACAAATGTGACCAAAGGGACCAGCGGGACTAGTAGGACCAGTGAAACAAGTGGGACCGGGGGAACGTTGCGACTATCATGACCAGCAGAACCGACGTAGAACAGAGAAGGCCTGTAGGACCCACAGCGTAGGACAATTAAGTCTCCAGCGTAGCACAAACGTGACAGCGTCAGAACACAGGACCGCGTGGGGGCAGCGAGGCTGGTAGGGCCCGTGGGGCCAGGCCGGCCTCGGACGTGCGTGGAGCGCCGACGACGGAGTTGCATACACATCAAGTGGCGCCCTCTGGTGCGGCCATCAGTGAAAGCAAGGTCGTCATACCGCCGAGACTGACACAGGCCGGGGCAGGGTCAGGAGTCCGACGGGGTGAGGAACAGCAGAGAGAGAGACATGGGAAGGGGGGGGGGGGGGCGACGGGCCGCCTGTTGGTTTCTGATGCAACAGGAATGAGCTACTGTGTGTTGGGAAGTTGATAGACGTAGTTACTTTGATAATTTTATAATTTTGTTAATGTTGACTGCTCTCGAGCTACATGCGACTTACTTACAAAACACGAGCATCATTAGGTAGGGCTTATTAAGTTGTTTGTTTTAGAAATGAACAAAATTACACATAGAAACACGCTGCACTGAGATTAAACGCTATCTTAGCCTGGATTCCTCTACGTGACTGAAAGCTCCCCACATCTGAACTGAACCGACACTCCCTGGCAGACTGACACACCTTATCTCCTGAGGCAGCGCTCGTCTCCACCCAGTTGGCCCCGCCCGGCCCGCCCAAATCACGATGGCCCCCCGGGGGCGACGTTCACAGGACCCCATTACTAAGCTGCTACTTCAACCAACCGGTCAGCTGCGAGTGATTGATGTTCCTCACCCACCGACCAACCGGGCCCACAAAAACCAACGTCCTTGACACGTGCCCCAGAGAGGAGCCCAGCCCGGCGCGGCGCTTACTTCGAACGTGTCTCGAGAGAATGATTTTCGTGCGTGGCTTTGGAGGGCTTTGGAGTCGGTTCAATGTGTAGTCAAGGCTTTAGAAGGGCGGCGCCGGTAGGCGGCGCCCCTAAGGCTTAGCTGGGATCACCTCCACTATTGATATGCCAGGAAATACAGCCCGAGGTGCAGGCAAACAAGCTCGTTGCTATCAACTTCGACCAGCCCGAGCAGCTTATTTTGACGCTATTGACATTGACCTGCATACAGCGCCTTAAATATCAACAGGAGATTTCAGAAGCTTTATGCAAGCTGATTGCAGGTTTACAATGAAGAGTATTGTCTGATGGCCCACTTAATCCCATTGAGGGAGTTACGAGGCCTTACTAGCATTGACCGTTAAGCGTTAGCTAACAACAACGGACAGCTGAATGGGTGTGCTTCAATGCAGCAGCAAGACTGTATCAACCAACGTGCGTCAAAACTTCAGCCAACAACGCTTGAAATCAGGATACTGGGCAGTAGACACGGTCTCAGTAGAAATGAATGTTTTTGAGCTTAATTCCGCGATAAATCACTTTCACTTGTGTGGTTAGTATTTAGCTTGCCACGAGCCACATCACGACAATCTTGCCATTTACTATAGCCGTCGGTACCACTATCTTGGCAATGTTTGATACATTAAAATTAAGTAGCGTAACCAACAACTGAAACAATATCCAACCCTTTTCTGCAAACGGAGATAATTAAACAATTTCATTCATAACCTAGGGGAAAGATAGCTATGCACACTATTTGTGATTAAAAGTGAATACAACTGATTACAGTTAACGTGAACAAGACTTCCACAAAAAACATTGTTCGGTTTTGTTAGATATGTTGATAAGGTACAGAACATGGAATTCACTACACATGTATGTTTTTGCCGGTCTGGTTATCACTTAGCAAATGAAGACAACCATCAGAAGAAATAACTACCCCAAAATACTGCCCATTACTTCTCATATCCTGAGATTAATTGAAGGTAAATGCGCGACACATAATGGAATGCTAGCCAAGACCAGTTTATACGAGGTCAGACGTTTCTGTGCCGATTTTGTTTGAACGCGCGATGGCTGTATGAAGTTTAATGGCGTTACTGCATGCCTAGCGCGTTTTCGGGATCCTATAATAGCACAAGGCGTACACAAAACTGTATCATACATCAAACGAAATTGAACTGTCAAAAAGGACGCCAGGGAAGACCACATATGGCATGAGACGGGTATCTCAGACGGCGGACATGGTCAATGTTTTGGTCGAGATCAATACATGGCGAAGTGATAGGCACATTCCGATGCCTTTTGATCTTTTCATTTTACTGTGCAATTTAATGGAAAGTGTCGTTTAACGCAAATGTGAATATTTCATAATAATAAAAAACGAAACGGAGTTTGAATACACAACATTCCATTTTGCATATGAAGTCTATGAAAGTTAAGCCTAAAAAAATAAGCGTGTTCATTAACCTTCTGAAAATAGTATCTATGATAAGCATTAAATGATGAACAAGCAAGGAAGGACACAGCTGCCGTTTCTATAGTTCATATTTCGAAATGCTAAGTTAAAAAATACATGAAATGAGTTAATCATCACATTATCATCCACTCAACATCAAACACCCGCAGCTCTAAATACACACCCTCATGTTTCACCAACCCCAGTGCGTGGCAAACGGCGAGCTTAGAGCTGGCTCGGTCCAGCGGTCCCACTTTCACCACACATGCGCCAGTTTCGTCTCGTCATTCACATGTTGCGCGCCAGGTGTCCGGACACAACCTCCACTTCGAACACCACCGCCGCCGCTCCCGCCCACTCCGCACCACTCCAGAATGATCTACATCGCTCCCGATCGTTCACAGCTCGGTTGTTCCGGGAATTAGGCACAGGGGTGCACCATGAGTAGTAAAGCGGCGCCCATAACCGGGCCTGGTCAGTGGTAGCGCGACGGTGCTTGGGCGCCTGTTGGACCGGTTTCTGCGTTGGGACGTGGCCGAGGCACGTCTCTGAGGCACCCGAGGCAGGTCACGTGCGCCCTGACCTTGTCACGGCTAGTCAAGGCCACAGAAAGCCACTGGGCCACGCTGTCGGGAGGACGTGGTCCGAGACAAGGCCCTGGAACAACAAACCCCGACTGGTCCGAGATAACTCGGCTCCTCGGGTTATCTTGCGTAGAAATAGATAACATTAATACTTCAGCGGTAAACAAATTGTAAATTTGTGTATTTGGGTGGGAGGAAGGTTAATTAAATTATGCCATTACGAGTTGGCTTCACCATGTATGTTTTAAGATGTCTAACTAAATATAAAAGCTGACAGTCAACCTAGCCTTCAACAAAAAGCTCGACTTCCGGTGTTCTAAGAAGCACTCAAACAATAATTATTCTACAGCAATAAATCATATCGTATTTATGCATGCTGGATTCAAAGCCACTATCATCCGTTCTCGTGACACTTGTGGCGATAAAATGCTTCCGCCACGGTGGGAACTGAACCTACCAGCCCTCAGTCGTGACGCCGCAGCCCTCAGCGACTGCGCCACTCCTGCAAGGCCTCCGCCACCGCAGAACGTCACGCCCGGGGCGAGTTGTGTGTTGATTTGACGCGCCGTGACACTGGACTCAATGGAGGCCAATCTGGCGCTGAATCGTCTTCGTGACGACCCAGCACCGGCTCGTAGAGTTGGACAATACGGTGTTGTTCGTGGAGGTGAACAATACAGTGCGATGGAGAGAGAACGAGGGGTTCCGATTTGCGTTACACAAACAGTGAAGATGCGGTTCCGTGATACCGGAAAAGACATTGAAGAATTCTAACGCAAGATCGAAGAACAGCTTCCCTGGATAAATAAGTGTCAGTATGATAAAAAAAACACATATCGGCTGACAACATTCCACTTGCTCATAGCTGCAATATGTCCGTCCCGTGTCAAACATTGCATATGTTGCTTGTTGAGCTGTCCGCTGGGAGCTGATGTGTGCCAAGGACAAGGAAGCAGGCGGCGGCCGCTCGCCCGCGGCCTAACCCAATAAATTCCGTCAGCTCTATCGCAAGACACAGATCGAGACACCCAATCGACCACGTGCGACAAACGGAGGGATTAATGAGGAAGGCGCGACTATCGGAGACGTCACCACTGCAGTGGCGATACGGTACGGGTCAGAGTTGCATGCGACAGCTGGAGGCCGTATCGCGTACGGCCCTGATAGCCCATGGTGACGAGCAATCGGGAAAAGTTTCTAGCTTTTTAAAGAGTCGAGTACCGATCAGTTGATCTTTAGTGGCAATTGACCCGTTATCGTGATGAAGCTAGCTAAGATATAATTATTTTAAGGAGCTGGCATTTCCTTTGCTGGTGGCTTAATGGTCGCAATGCAATACAAAGGCCAAACGGTAGGGGAGGCCTAAGTGGCTACGGTGGAACGACTCTTTTCAAGTGTTCTCGGAACAACTATCCACCCTACTCATACTTTGACCTACATGCAATATTCGCAGGGTCACTCACACCTTTGAGTCAGCAACGCCCATCTGAGACATTCGTTCGCGGGTCATTGGAAGCCCCTGTGCTGGGTTCTGGCAGGCTTCTGTTAACTGACACTTGACAGTCTATTAAGAACGCCCTCTATTTCTTGCGCCGCGTTTGACACCTGTCTGCCGACGCGAGTGCCGCGCCTGCGCCACTCTCGTCACCGCAGCGGCGGAAGTGGCGCATACCGCTCCGACTGGCAGTGAGCAGCATGTGGCGGCGAGCCAGCGACGAGTGCGACGCGTCACATCCGTCAACCGTGCGCCCCGCCCCGCCCGCCATGCACCACGCGCCGCCCCGCTCCCCGCCACGCCACGCACACGCACTTGGACGCACTCGGACGCACTTCAACGCCTACCGGGCGCACTGCGACGCCCGTCACGCGCGACGAAGGGCCCTCATCTGTTCTCCGATGTAGAACACAGAACAGAAGCCGGTGACTCCGACCGGTCGCAGGTAAAAACCATGTCAAGGCCCGCAGTCGCACATTGGCGCCGGTGAAATCCGTCTCCGTGCGGGTGATGAATAACTTCAATCGGGCGAATCACGAGTGCTTTTCAGCCCGTTCTAGAGTTCCTCCGTTTAGAATCTCTCCCGGAGAAGCGTTTCGTTTCGTCGGCGTTTCGCCCGTCACAATGTCTGTCCCCCATCCCGAAGGCACCATTGAGATGCGGTAGGACGAAGCGCCGTTTCCTGGTCCTCCGGTTCCGGGTGGGCGCAGATGGCCTTCTGCGGCGCCGAATTTGGTGCACTCAGTTCCAGTGTGGGTGCGAGTGAGCATTGTTTCCGTGGCCCGCTTTGCCGCCGCCCCGCCGCCCCTCTCCACCCCTCCCCTCCCGTCTCGCGGCAGGGGACAGGGGAGGGGGGGGGGGCTCAGAGTGGGGGAGGATGGGCGGGGAGGGGCGTCATCAGAGGTATCGCTGCGCGGCTTACGTCACGCGAGAGGGTCATTTGCCGGTCAGTTGACTGGCAGACGCTAATGAGGTGGTGGGGGTGCCACGGAGGGAGGGAGAAACTCGGGGAGGGACGGAGAGGTGCGGGGAGGGACGGGGAGGTGCATAGAAGGGTCACCGACCCGGCGACCCGAGCAGCCGCGGCGAATGACACTTCCAGACACTCTCAGAAAAGCCCCGGTGACGGAGGAGCCAGACGGAACGAGCGGAACTCGGGCTTTGTCCGACACCGACACGTCAGGTAGCCGTGAGAAAAAATCAACATCACCGCCGGAAGCAGGAAGCCAAAGTACCGCCTACACGCGACGAGCTTGGTACATTCCGCTACTTTGCTTGAGCGAAGCCAGTAATACAAATGATGATGGGTCTCATAGCCCGCTTCCGTCCCGTTTCAGACGTACGCATTTGGTTTTCTTGGTAGGAGGCATGACAGGGCTGCTATTCCTGTCACCCTGGTGCGTCGCGCCTTGTGGTCACGGCGGTAACCCAGCTGAATCACCCGACGCGTCTGATACAGCCCTGTCGTACGCCCCCCCCCCGCCGCTAAGACAGCACCCGCCCCCGTACGCCCCGCCCGCCCCCTCCGCTGGCCGAACAACCGTCGATTCCCGACATCACTCAAATCCTCCTCTATCGCTCGCGGGCCGTCCGTCTTTGACTGCCTCTTGGTTCCTAATCAGGAAACATCCATAACCTCTCTCACGTCTGTCGTTGGCTCAATTGACAACGATAGACGAAGAAATGGTAGGTCGGCGAGTTAGCTGCTGGTGAAAGCCACTGCCCACGCGCCAGAAGCAGTGGCGGATCTACGGTAAGGCAAAATGGGCAATTGCCCCTCCCCCCCCAAAAAAAAACGCCTGGAATCGTCGGAAATTTACACATTTTCTGATGTAGAAGGATGTCTACGCAACTTTTACTAAGGAAAGTTTATTTTAAAACGTCAAGCAATACATGAGGAAGCAAAATCCGATGAGTTTTTTTAATTTTTTGAAACTTCTTTGGGGTGTTGCCCCCCAAACTGCCGTTCAAGATCCGCCAGTGGCCAGAAGCGCCTTTCGTATGACACGAATATGGCTAAAATTGTTCATTTATTTGTTTATTTTTGGGTGAAATCACCCACGACAACACGGAACACTAGATACGAGTACAATAATTTCAGAAGGCTTCCCAGGATCACAAACACAGATATAAGAAGGTGTGTAAAAACGTCACAAATGTGTATAAGATGGTAACAAATAATACCGTGTCATAATCGGCGAAGTTACGACGGATTGCAACCGACGAGGACAGTCAAGGCGGTGGGCTACGCGACGACCCGCGTCGTCAACGAGACAGGAGCAATCGGAGGCCCGACAACACAAGACATAACGAGGAGAAGTGACGGACACTTATCGACGGTCAAATGGCCGAACAATGTCCCAGACAGCCGGGCGCGTCCTCCAGCCTTGGCAACGCCGGAGGACGACCAGTGAGGTGACCCCGGCGGGCCTTCACCGTGAAAATAAACAGGCTGTGGGCTTCCGCTTCTGCATGGCAGTCAGCGGAGCAGGAGAGAAGCAGCAAACGTATCGATGGGGTTTCCTGTTAAAATGGTGAGGATAGGTACTGTCCTGTAGCATTGTCTTATTCTACTGCATTTACTGTATGTTTTGCCCCATCAACTTTGCAGATTGGAGGTTTTAATTTCTCGTCAGATAAACGGTCATTTTTTCACCACAACCAAGGAGCAGAACAGTTTACCCAGACATTATTTGGGGGTGAAGGGAGAGGGGTACCTATGGCGAGCGCTGTATCATGCCAGGTCTCATTCAGTACCGGCCCAACTCCACTTCACTGATGCGATGCCTCCGATACCGCCCCTCTCGCTGAGGAATGTTATGATGACGGGACGGGGCCCTCGGACGATCTTTGAGCGTGACCATCCGCTGGGAACGGCCAGCGGTCGGTATCCTCTGCTGCGATTTGGCGGATTATCGCGAAATGGGACCCAGCAGGGCTTCAGGACTTCTAAAGACGGCGCGCCCGTAAATCTCGGAGCGTGCGTTGTATCCGCTGCGCTGACCGTTTCAGAAAATGCCCCAGGGAGTCGGCCCGTTTGCCTTGCCCTACGGCACAGTAAGGAGGTACAGTGCCTGGATAACGGCTTTGAACGCCGCCACCGCCTCCCGGGAGGGCGCTGTGCACTGCTCAGTCCGCCTGCACCAACGCCAAGTGCCGGGCGTGGTGCACGCCGCACAGACAGAGCACACAGAGGCCGGCACGAGCCAAGTGCACGGGCGGGGTACACAACGGGCGTACGCCATGCACATTGCACATTGCACAGCATGCACCGCCATTGTTCCATGGCTGGGCACGGCACGGTACGGTGCGACGTGGCGTGGCGTGGCGTGTCGCGATGCGGCATGGTACGGCGCGATGCGCGATGCAGGGCAGCGCGGCACGGCTGGTACGGCGGGGCGGTCAGTGCCCACGCGGCACCGGTCAAGTTCCCATGAAGAGCGGCACCGCCCCGACCACGCCGACAAAGTTTCTCCATGCCGCCAGAAAAGTGTAAATTGGTAGTGCGCCGGCGAGAAAAAATGAAATCGTGAGAAATAGAAATGTAGGCGACCGCGTTAAGGCGAGTACGAACCGGAACGATTCGTGAGCGAGCGCGCGGTTTTTGCGCGCACAAGGCGCATCGGCGGAGGCTGCGCTAGTGAACGCTAGTAATCCGCGGTGTTCGGCCGGGAAGCGGCTGATTCAGTCGCGATCGGTCATGCATTAGGCGCAGCAACGAGTCAAGAGTCAAGACTGCCAGTCATGTGCGACGCGGGCCAGGATTTTCCGAGAATTTGCCTGGACTGCCTGTTGCCACCGCTTGTGGGGGTTATCGAATGATTTAGTTTAGTTTTGACTAAATACTGGTTCTGGTCCATGACGCTACGCAGGAAATCAAATTAATCAGTCCAGTAATGTCATGAGTGACAGTGCCGTTATGCTGAATGTTCGGTCTGCGCCCGCACTGTCACCTTCAGACATGTCAAACTCCATGCGCGGGATAAATATTGAATCAAGCACCGCGGCAACGTTGACTTAACTGATGCATCCAAGCATAAACTCGGGCGCGCCGTATCGGTATGAAAACATAGCATGAAGATAAAACTGAGACGGCGTTTTCTATCCTGAAGAAACACACAGCGTATATTTACCATACCACCTCGCCGGCACAATTCGTAACAAGTTTCAGCTTAACTCTTATGATCAACATATGACCCCCATCAGCACATCATAACATATAACTATTTAGTTCGTCCGGCTAACATAACCGTTCTAAGCGTCTCGCTCCGCCACATTGAACGACAAACCGTGGCGCCACAGTTCTTAGTTCCGATCATCAATTAACACCCAGGGTCGCCCGCCGTCGGCCGCTGGCAGCGCCGCCGAGCTGGGCAGGCCCTTGCTCACCGGGAGGCCCAATATTTAGACCATCCATAATAGAACACGTCTGCCGGACTCGTGCGCAATGGAAGCCCATGCAGCGGGATTTCAAGCGGAGAACGGGACAGCGAGCCATCCAAGGACGGATCTAGATTTTTTTGGGGAAATGAAATTTGGTGGCGATGAGAATCATGAAGTCTTTAATTTGTATGGAAAATAATCGGATTTTGCTACAATACCTGCCTATAGGCCAATGCTCAATAAAAATATGCATTGCTTAGTACAAGTTTTAGGTTCTCCGCTACATCAATACGAATTTAGATTTTCACCGTTTTCGGGGGTTTGGAGAGAGGGCATAGTGTTGGGCACAGGACAGGTCCCTTTGTTTTTTCCCCTCGGAAACACCAGTAGCACCGCCCACCGGAGCGAGAGCTTCCGATGAGTCGCCGACGCCGTCACCGACACCGTCCGTCCCGATGTATATTTTCACAGAGATAGTGGGTGGCTCTGGTGATGTATCAGGTTGGCAAGAGGCAACAGTTGGCGAGCGGAGGGCGGCGACTGGCGATAATGTCCGAACTGTGAGGTATTGGCGGATCCAGTACGGCGGTTTCTGGCCAACTTTTTTTTTGGATGGGGAACACCCCAAAGAAGTTATACTAAATTCAGATAATCAATCAGATTTCAGTTTCTTATCCCTTACTAGTCGTTTTAAAACAAACTTTCCTTGATAAAAGTTACTTAGATTTGCTTCTACATTTGGACACCGGATGTGTAAATTTGCGCTGATTTCAGGCGGTTGGGGATTGGTGACATTTACTCCTAATGACCTCCCCCTGGATCCGTCAGTGTTGCAAGGGAATGTGAAGACCCTTTGTGAGGGGAATACTCGCAAGACGCCTGTTTTCTAGCGGCGTTCCAGACGCAGCCTGGTGCCGCGAACGATCTACGAAGCTGGAATTCCCATGATAAACACCAGCCCATGTATCAGTGATGCAATTGTTTTTTGACCGACATCTGGAACTCCCCTATACCGTTCCGGACCCATACGGCCGCCCATTCCTACGGGCTGGCGTCAGAAACGATCTGTAACGCCGCTGGAATCCTTACTCTCAACATCAGCCCATGTATCTGATGCATCAATGGTGAAACTGTGTATCTGGCACTCTCCGGACTTCCCGTGTTCCTCTGAGCTCTGTTAACTACCCCTACCTCCCCGCCAGAGAAATCCCGTGAGGTCCAGACCTCCAGGAGTGACAATATCGATCAGGCTCGCTCGAATACCGCGCAGATTGCTCGGATATTGCTCGGGTATTGCTCGGGTATTGCTCGGGTATTGCTAGGGTATTGCTCGGGCATCGCTCGGGCATCGATCGGGCATCGCTCGGCCATCGCTCGGACATCACTCAGGTGTGCTCGTGAACAACTGGTGAACCGCCTGTGTCGGCCGGGGCCGGGGACGGTACCTACCTCGCAGCGCTTAACAGTAATCGCGGCTTGTAAGATACCGCCCCCGCGGCTTCTTAGATACCGTCCTCGCGGCTTGTTAGATACCATCCTCGCGGATTGTTAAATACCGTCCTCGCGGCTCGGTAGATACTGCCCTCGCGGCTTGTAAGATACCGGCCTTGCGGCTTGTTAGATACCGTCCTCGCGGCTTGATAGATACTGTCATCGCGGCTTGTAAGATACCGTCCGCGCGGCTTGATAGATACCGTCCTCGCGGCTTGTTCGATACCGTCATCGCGGCTTGTTCGATACCGCCCGCGCGGCTTGTTAGATACCGTCCTCGCGGCTTGTTAGACACGATCACGGCCCGTCAAGGCGACTCAAGACGACTGGCCGACCCCAGCAATTGGCGTCACAGCCTGACTGATCTGTTTATTTGGCCAGACCGCACGTCCCGGCGCGTCGGCGGCGGGACTCCGGCGGGACCCCGGCGGGACCCGACCGGGTTGGAGACGGGTCCACAACGGGGCTGCACGGGCCTCCACTGGGCCCACAACGGGTTCAGAATGGACACGCAACGACCCGATAACAGGACCCCAAAGAAACCTCGCAAGAGCTAACAGTAATGCAAAGTTCACACCGAGTGTGACGGACGCCAAAAGGCATAGATGCCAGCAGTCATTTACCGGACACCTGGACGCGACCGATCAAAGTTGAAAATGGTTTGCCAAATTTGGATTTGAATTACAATATGAGTTTGCCAAATTGAACTTTGATCCGTCGAGCTGGTGCCCCGTGAAGGTGACTGATGGCAGATGCCTTTTGGCGTCAGCCAGTGACCTCAGTGTCAACTCCGCAGAACGGAGACGATCGACCAACAGCGAGGGGACCCAAGGCGGGCCCACAAAGGACCCATAAAGACTATCACCTAAACCTCGTCCAACTACATACATAGAGCCACACACCGCACACACACACACAACAGGTCCAAACCGAGTTCCATCAAGGTCCACATTGGATCCATAGCGTGCCTTCGCCGAAATTATATCGGCATGGCAATGGACCAATGGCACCAATGGCAATGGCAAAGGACAAATCAGACCCAAATCAGACCCACGTCAGACCCACATCGGACCCACATCAGACCCACATCGGATCCGGGACCCTCGTGGGAGCCGCTGTATCAAGCCTCTCTGAGCCGCATGCCGCGTGGAACCGTACCGTTACGGATCGTTACGGATCGACACGGACCGTACGGATCGACAGACGGCGAGTCGTTACGATAATCACCTCCAAGAATGTCGCCAGACTTTGTCAAAACACCGCCGCTTCTGTCATCGTTCCGCCACGCGCCGTGATGCCTCGGGCACCAGGCGACGGGGCGGTGGGGAACGCCAGTCTCTTGGGAAATGAAGCACAGCAGTGTTGACTCAAGACAGGGCTCTTTAGATGGTACCCACAGCCGGCGCAGTGGCGCGCGGAACGTTGCCGAATTATGAAAGCGCTTGTGTGAAAACTGGGTTTCCTCAACGTTTTGATTAGGTGCTGGGCGTCGTTAGAACGAAGAGGGCGTTAGGCAAGACGGGAGCTGGCGGCTTCGTCTGGCAGGTTACTCGCTACGAGGCAAATTAATCGCGCCTTACATGGACCAACGGTTTGTCATTAATTTTCCAGGAGAATGTAATGAGACAGCAATGGTGGGACAAATGGGCGCCTTTTATAGCAGCATGGCCCGGCAAGATCAGACAGAAATTCCGCCTCATCGCGAGCTTAGTAAAATGTCCGCCGTAGGAGCGCCGATAAGCTACACTCTAAAACTGACACAAAACGACAACAAAAACGTGCCGGTCTTCAAATACCTGGCAATCAAAATGCATTTTCGATCTGCGCTCAGTTTGAAAAGGGTGAGAGGACCGCTGATATTGAATGAGCGACGCAATAAAAAGGTTACGTTTATATTTCCATAATGGTATTCTCAGATATCTCTAACTTTGTATACTCTCTAACTGTCAATGCTATTGGAAGCTGGAATATAACTGTCATATGTGCGCACCCTAACAAGTAAAATAATGTAAGATGTTGAAGACAAAAAATCATACAAATAAAGGCGATGCATCAAATAATTGTACATGCTCATGCACTGTTTCAACAGCCTCACCGAACACACCTAATGTCATATTGTTACGTAACCTTGCGGTTTATAAACATAGCTTTAACACAACACCTACGTAAGGATGTAGCAAATGCCGCCATACCCACTGCCCCACATATATGGCACTGAGGCGCGTGGGACTCACCTGGGGATGGCTGCCTTGATGCCAGCGAGGCCGTACCGCTCCGCCAGAAACGTCTTGGGCAGCGAGAGGGACCTCTGCTGCAGCACCGGCGAGTCGCGGCCCGAGCCCACCTCCTCCTCCTGCGGCTCATCGGCCGCGAGGCGCCCCCGCGAGCCGGGGGGCTCGATCGTCGTGATGCTGTTGCTCCTCGCGCTCCGACCTCGTCCGTGCGTCGACGCGCTGGAGGCGGACAAGGCGGGCGCGCGTCGCTCCGACTCGCTTCGTTCTTGCGCTTCGCGAGGCGCGTGCGGACCGAGCGCCTCGAGCGAGACGCCCTGCTGGCCGTACAGCGAGGCGATGAAGTCGTCGATGGTGATGGTCGAGTCGCGGCAGTCGTCGCTCGAGCTATGACTGCGCCGCGCGCCTCGCCAGCCGTTGCGCACGAGACCGCGCAGCTTCGAGTCGCGAGAGAGGAACGATGACGAAGTCGACTCCTTGACCTTAGGTTTGCGCGGCTCGCCTCCCGCCTCGCTGCCGGTGCTGCGGGTTCGGGTCTTCCCGAGGCCTCCGCCAGCCAGCGTGTTCATGGCGCTCTCCAGGTCCCGACCGGTCCAGACGTCAGAAGTCGAGGAGAACACGGATCCGTCGCTGTCGAGATACTGACAGCTGCTGCGCTCTGATCGAGGCGCGCCGAGCTCGCCTCGCGCGCCGATCTCGCCGCGAGTGCCGAATCGCGCCGAGTCGTCTCCGCACTCAGACCCAGCTCGGAACACGGACAGCGGCGGTCGAGGCGCAGCTCCCTTGTCGCTCAGGCTGCGCGACAGGGCCTTCTTCGCCTCGCGCTGCAGTCGCTCGAAGCTCGCCGGGCCGTCGCGCGAGTCAGGCCGCGAGCCGTTCTCGGAGCATTCCTGCACCGACTCGAGATTGCGCGAGTAAGGCAGACTGCCGAAGTCGGCGTTCGGGGCGGGTTCGCCGCCACGGCGACCGGCCACGAGTTGCCCCGCCTGCGGCGCTGCCGGCGGCGGAGTGCGGTACGGCGACTCGAGGTCATGGAAGTTGACGTAGTCACAGTCGTCGTCCAGATGACGCGCGTCTGCGTGCAGCTTCCTCGCCAGCTCGTCCAGCGTCGGAGAGCTGTCGAAGAAGGCGTCGTTCTCAGCCTGGGTTCTTGGCGTGGCTGCTGGCAGCAGCGGCGGCGGCTGCGTGGGCGTAGTCGGTGCCTCCGACACCAGCGGCGCGCCCGGGGGCCTCACCGGCACCGGCGGACGAATCTCGCTATATACCGGCTCAGGAGACAGTGCCCCTACGGGCGTACGAGGTGACCGGATCTCAGCGTAGATCGGGTCGGAACCTCGCGGCGTCATGGCCACCGACCCAGGCCGACTTCCCTGCTCCTGGACAGACGCCGCCACCTGCTTCAGAGTCTCGATGATGGCATCGAACTGGTTATTGAGAAAGTCGCCGTCAACGTTGAGCGAGAGCCGGACCTTGTTCTCGTTCTTGGCGTCCTTCTGACCTTGAATCGTGGCTTGGACTTGCTCCCCGGCGTCAACGCAGCGCTGCAGGCGCGTCCGATTCGTCACCAAGCCGTCTTCAGTGCCGTTGACGTGGATGACACTTGAATACACCGCCTTGTCGACACTCTGTTTCCTGGGCGGGGTCGGTACTGGTAGGCAGATCGACCCGCCTTCTGAGCAGGTGTCGGTGTCTCTGCCACTGTGAGGAGTAGCGTTGACACTGCTGCTCCTTCTGCTGTCCGAACTCGAGCGATACGGGAGCCGGGGAGGCTCCCGATCTGGCTCCCGTCCCCTCTCCGACTCCGGCTCCGGCTCCGGCTCCGGCTCTGGCTCCGGCTCGGGGGCAAGACTGTGAATAGACCCCGTATGACGCTCCCCATTTCTCTGCCGGCCCCCGGATTGTTTCTCAGACTCAGTCCGGAATGCCTGATCCCCACGCGGCGCCGGCCTCTGGTGGTTTTTGTGAGTCGGTACGTTAGAGGTGTCGGTCCGGCGCCGCCGCTCGGCGGCACCTGAATGGCGGTCCGCCGGCGCCACGGGCGGCACGGAAGGGGACAAAACCCCGCCACGGCCGCCCCTACTGTCGTCTGGGGCGGCGCGGGGGGCGCTGCGTCCGGCGCGGCGGGGGCCTGCCGAACCGGAACGGCGAGACAACTCCGAGACGGAGTCGGAGCGCGTGTTGGCGCCGCGGTGGTGCTCGGCACGTGCCCGCCACGTGTCGTCGTCCGTGGGGCGCCACGTGTCCGTGCCGAGGCCCTGGATGTTGGGGAGGGAGGTGAGCGGGTCGGGCCGGCTGGTGCCCAACGCTGCCGGCGGTCGGAGGTGAGATGGCTTCGGTGGCAGATTCGGCTTAGCTGGCGACTGTAGACTGAGCGAGCGCTGCACCTTTACCTTCGATTTGTTTTGCGGCGTCTCGGAGCCGTTCGTTCCTCTCCCGACAGACGCCGCCGCTTTAGACCGTGTGTCATGGGCCGTGTTCGAGGCGTTTTTGTTGCCTGTTTTCGTGCCGGTGGCGTCGGTAAGCTTTCCCGCTCTGCTGCCTGCCGCCGACCTCGGTTCATTCTCCTTCTCTCTCTCCCCAGACGAGCCCTTGCTCAGATTTCTCGCTCTGATAGTCGTAATCGACCTGGAGCCAAACTTTCCGGCGTCGACTCGAGCGGGGGTGGCCCGCGGCCGCCGCAGCCGGCCCGCCTCATGGAGGGAGTTCTGACTCGCGGCGCGAGACGCCGGTGTCCCATCCGACCCCACTCCGCTGGCTACGCTCTCCTGGGACCGACACAGGGGCGAGCCTACGCTACCGCCGCGCCGCTCAGCGCCGATCCATGTTTTCGAGGTGTTTTTGCTGAGCGCGTGAGCCGCGTTCGTGGCGCAGTTTCGCGCAGCCGACTGCTCGCTGGGTTTTTGCAGTTTGCGGCCGTTTCGCGACGCGGTGGGCTGTACCGGCGTACCATTAGTGCTCGAGTCAGGACTGGTGTGCGTGCTGAGACCAGAGATGTCGCTCAAGTTGATGGAGGAACCGCTTGTGGGAGATTCCGTACCCCCCACAGAGTCGCCTCCAGTGCTGCGTCGAGTCGGAATTCCGGAGGTGTACCTCGGCCCGGAGAACCGGAATGTGCGAGGCGAGTCGCGCGGGCTGTTTGGGCTGAGACTCGACTGGGGCGAGATAGGACACGAGTTGGGCGTCGATCGGGCTGACGAGCCGGGCGACGGCGCGCCTCGACCCGGGCGGGCTCCGCCATCAGTCGACGGTCGCGGGCTGCTGCTCATTTCTCGCCGACTCGGCTTATTTCTTGTGTCGATCGTCAGACCAGTCCGGCGGTTTTCAGTCTGACCAGCCGTTTTAGTTCGACCGTTGGTTGTCGGGTCCGTCTCCCTCCCAGCCGGTGAGCTATTTCTCAGCGTCGTGGTCCCGTTGGCGACACGTCTCGACGCGACGGCCGTTTTAGCGCCGGTGCGAGATTTACCCCCGGGATGGATGGGAGGCTTCGGCGACGGACACCGCTCCTCCCTCAGTCCGCCCGGCGCGGCGCCGCGGCCCCGGAAGCTGGTGCGGGGCGACCCCGCTTCCGTCTCGGGACAGTACTCTATTTTGGCCCGCGGAAGTGACGTGTACGTCATCAG
>JARFNZ010125542.1:0-11785 GCA_031763405.1 Balanus nubilus
CCAGGATTTCGCTCAGGGAGTGGCCACGACACATCTCAGCTACCGGAGGGGGGGGGGGAGGGGGTGCGGTCAAGAATTCTCAACTCTATTATTTACATGAGACGCCATAGACGTAATGTTAAAAGTTAAGCACAATCACATTTTATCCTGACTCCTATGATGATGATAGCAGCCTGAAAAATAATAATGCATGTTATTATATTTGTCTATCTTCTCATGCCATTTGGACTCACAGACTAAAAATAATCATTCTTTATAGTCAAAAGTTTTCATGGAATACAATTTCAAAGTTCAGAAAAATGGAGAAACAGGCCACTTTTCTGACACTGTTCCAGCCTCAAACCCACTGCACTGAGTTAAGAGTCGAGTGTCGTACCCAAAGACCATATGGAGGACACAGAATCATGACGCCCACGATGAGCCCACATCATTACGGGTCCACACCGTACCCGGAGGGCGACTGCACCAAATCACCACTGCACCGACTCCACATGGGGGCGGTCCGCACCAGCCAGGATGGTTCCGCACCGAGATCTGGTTGAAAATGTCAAATTTTTCAGCTTGGAGGGTTGCCAATGCTGAAGGCTCTTGCTGACCGCAGTGTCCTCATAATTATCGTGGAAACTACTTTATATCATTATCTTGCATATTGTTGTCTAGCTTTGAGCTCAGGTCAATAGCTTAGATTCCAGAGGTCATCAAAGGATAAAAAGGCAATTTTTAGGCCATCTCCGGCAGTCAGGTTGTCAGGAGGCAATGGTCGACCGTTTCGTATGCTCTCGCGAAATAAAACGCCAGTAATACATATTTCTGGTTTGTTGATAGGGCACGAAATGACACCATCGTCACGCCCTTTAACACCAACAAACAATGAGCCATTGATCCATCTGGCCGGTCTGGACTGCTGAAGAAAGTGGCCACATGTGTCAATAATGTGTGATGTGGCCATAATGATCTTTTATTTGGTTACATACCATAGGTGCACCAATTATGCAAGTAATTGTTTTGCATCAGTGATATGTTGGTCATTGTTTTAGATACCCATTGAGACAGAAAATCAACCAACAACACTATTTGTGAATGACTCATTGAGCCTACCTTTAAATATAGAAACATGATCAATAACATGGCAGTTAATGTTTATTTGTATACAAATTGGTCAGAAAATCGGAACAAGCTTTCGTCATTACGACATCGTCAGGTTCTCATGTTATTGATCATTTTTCTATATTCACATTTCATCATCATGGCAAAAACTACCATCCAATATATAAAAACTTGGTACTGACCTAAAAGCATTTAGTAGTCGGACGTCTAGATTTAAACAAGGGTTGGCAGTGCCTCGCTGCCGGCAGAGCTAGGTAAGGTCGCCGTGCGCCCCGGAATGCGACATCGGCTGCAACATCCCCAGTGGCTTTCTTAGAAATGTCATTTCGTTAAGTGTGTGCTACCTTTGTTTCCTGATGGCTGGGAGGCCTCCTCTGCGCCAGTGCTGTAGGTCTCTCTGCTTGGCTCCGGCACCAGCTCCTCTGTGTGGGAAGATTCCACATGACTTGATGATTCTTCTGTTTGGTCCACTGCTTTGGTTTGTGATGATTTCATTGTTTCCATTGTTGGTAGATGCGCATCTCGCCCAGGGAAGCCGCCCTCCGGCATGGAGTAGGCAGAGCCGTCCACCTGTTCTGGTTGGGGTGGAGCTTGAACGCTTACTTGGGACTCTTGCAGGTGAGAGTTGGTCGATGAGACAGCACGCAAAGAAGTCTCGCTACTCGTCGAAGAAGACGTGTGGTGACTCTGAGCAGACATGCTACTCTGCGACGTCATTTGGGAGTACGAAGACTCGGCCTCTTGTAAGAGCTGCATCGATGAAGACTTGGCTGATTTCTCATACGAACTTTCAACCACGTTCTGCATTGCATCGCTTCGTCTCTCGGTTGTATGGTGCTCGTGTTCCTCTCTGGCCACCTGTTCTGCGAACTTCACACATTTGCTTCTTGTGTTTTCTGTGTTTGTTCTTTGATCAGCAGCGTCGTTGACCTCTTCTCCAGTTGGCTCCGTAACCTCCGAGCTAACAGACTTCTCTGGCTCCGCACAGCGCGGCTCCTTTTCCTTCCTCGTCGGCAACAACTCCCTGTCATCATCACAGAGCCCGGTCACTGAACGTCCCTTCTCACTCTCCTCCCCGTGATCTTCCGACGCCAACCCCGCAGGCGGCTCCTCCTTGCGCGGCTCGAACTTCCTGACCCGCCTCGCGGGGAGCGGCGAGCCGGACCTCACTGCCGCAGCCGTCTCGCTTATAAACCTCTGCTGCCTGGCGCTCAGCTCGCTCAGACTCGGAATATCCGCAGGCCGGGGTTGTTCGCGACACCACGCTTGCACTTCTCGCTCCAACTCAGCAACTTTTTCCAGCTGCGCACGGTACTCCTCTTCGCTAGCATCCCCCGTCCGCGCCGCTGCCGCCGTCTCCACCTCCAGCTCTGCCCTGCGGCGCAGCAGGTGCGGCAGGGGGCTGAGATCGCGACCTCCGCGGCCCGCGGGCGCTGTCGTGTCACGGCCAGCCCGAGCCCCAGGGTCGCCCGCGGGCGGATGCCAGTCCCGAGCCTCCGGGGCGACCGGGGGCGGTGTAAACGCTGGCTGATGCGCCTCACGGGCGGCCACGACAGGTTCCAACATGTTGTGAAGCGAGTGGAAGTCGGGAATGTCGTGTCGGGGCAGGTGGCTCCCGGCCTGAGGGTACCATATGGGGCTGGCGGTCGGTGTTTCGGGGTCGTGCGGTGGTGGCCATTTGAAGTGAGCGCGCTTCGGGCAGGCCACGTGGTGAGTGCCATCTGAGCGTTCATTTAGCGGTTGATGAGCGGTCATGATCAATGGTGCGTTTGTGAGTAAATTATAATTATGACGTCAGTAGAGATGATTTGTCGTTATTGTATGGATTCGAACCGATAGAGCGATCGCATCGGCGACGAAAGTAAAGAAAGGATTGGTTTGGAAGACGAGGAAAAACAAAATTACGCCGAAGTTGAGACTCAAAATTTGGGGTCGTTGCGTTGTGTTCACATGCATCGTGCGTAGGTTCATATAAATATCATAAACAACATGAAAGGCATGCAATGAATACAGTGCATGCATAATACAGTGAAGGGGAAGCGAAAAAGAAACATCACACACGGAGTCCGGGGGTGGAACGGTAAGGATGAAAGAAACCACATGAACGTTAGACAGTGCGTAGCGTGAGATATCACGTAATGTTTAACACAATTAAATATGAAAAAGAACAAAAAACAAAACTTGTTAATCTATAAAAAAAAAATTGAACGGCGAAATGCATTCGTGCCCGGCAATAAATGAGTAGAATGCCATGCATTAAGTTATATGTTTGTGTACGGAATATGATTGTCACAAAAATGAATTAGAGATGCATTTATTTCTTTGATATCTCTTATTCATTCATTTCTTTACTTTCCAGCGAAAATCCTCCTTAAAAAAATAATTGCGATGGTACTATCAACAACGCTCACTGGGAACAGAAAGGTATCGTTTGCGGGCTAAATAAAAACTGAAATTTCCTAATAGCCTTCAGTTTTCAGTTTTTCCTGATGCTTGCCTCAAAGTCAATCATGTCCCAGTACCAAACCTGAGTGCCGTCTTCCTTTATTGACAATTTAACAGTTTGAGACAGCACCTTCGGAAAAAACGGCACAACACTTAAATTTTTAAAGAGACTACTCAGAGTTTTAGATAGGTTTCCTTCACAAATGGGCTGGTGACAAGCCAAGTCTCAACCTGCCACTCTGACTCTGACCTTTTGATCCTGCATCATCCGACTCAAACTTCACCCTCGGATCCCACCACACCAAAGCTGTCTCCGTCAATCGACCTGACCCCACTCCCAGCTGACCAAGGTCAAAGGTCAAAGACCACTGACCTTTCCTCTGCGGCACATAGCTGGTGTAGTCTACTTGGGAGATTCCAGATCCCGCGTTGTACAGATGCGACTTCTGGGTTGTCTGCTGAATCTGCTGGGTTTGCTGGGTTTGCTGAGTTTGCTGGAACTGCTGAGTCTGATGGAACTGCTGAGCCATCGGAGCCGGGGCCGGAGGCAGAACCGGGGCCAGAGCCGGAGCCGGAGCCGGAGCCGGGGCGGGAGCCATAGCCGGAGCCATAGCCGGAGCTGGGGCCGGAGGGCAGATCGGCTGGTAGCTACCCGCGGCAGGAGAGGGCTGTGAAGGAAATGAACAACAGCGTCACTTCCAGGAACAGAGAGAGAGAGAAAGGCGTACGTGGAACATGCTGAAAACGGCAATCACAGCGACGCGAAAAAATAAAAAAGAATGTCATTGACGCGATTCTGGAAAGTCACCAACGCGGCTTCCGTTGCTCAAAGTTGTTCCTCATTCAGTGCAAAATAAATATCGGAGATATCGACTTTAAATGGCATGGCGCATTCTTTATCCAACCAACTTTAGTGTTCGTCGCGTATTTGGTACGAACTTTGGTTGAATGGTTTAAATTACCTATGCCTAATACTAAGTTATAATAAATACTAAGTTAACTATCTTTACTAAATTAGATTGCAAATAGTTCAGCACATAACAAGTTTTAGCACCTTCTATATGTTTTTTTTTTCAGATGGATCGGCGGAAAATGTGGTAAAGTGCCCTAGGTACTTAAGAATTTGGTTAACATTTTTCTGCCACTGTGTGGCTAAGAAAGCTGCTATTTTTTACTCACAAAAACGTGTCGATTTTGGAAATAGTTAATTTAAGTACTTCCTAGTAGGTATGGTTATCATAGTCTAGGAAATATAACGAACAAAGGATTTATTTGTCAAATTAGTTGAACTCCCCATCATCACAACGCATGGCGTCGCTTATACCTAAATCTTGGTGCACAACGCACATTCAGAAACATGGCTGACATTCTACCACCTCCACCACTCCTCTGGCTTACTTGGAACATTCCTCGCTGCATGATTCGTCAACCTCCCGTTCACCAACCAATCAGCAGCACTCACACTCTACACCGACCAATCAGAATCACTCCCCATCCTGCACTGGCCAATCAGCACCTCTGCAGTGCTGACCGCAGCGATCGACAGCCGACACTGAACTGGCCGCTGACATCTGACCAGAATTTCCCATCCTCCGCAGCCGGTTCTCCTCCCCAGCCCCGCGGCAGTCATCTCAGGCATGTGCGTCGAGAGCCAAGTGATCCTCATCGTTACAGACGCTGACGTGTGCGTATCTGAGAGTGTTCCTGCGTGCCAATGTGTAGAAATGGCGACGCACCACAGGGGGGGGGGGGGGGGGGGGGGGAGATACAACGACACAGATACTGTGACATAGATAGAGATACAGCGTAAGGAACAATGTATAATGATGATACGGTACTAAGGCCGAGCAGGGTGCGAGTAGAGATAAAGACACAGATAAAGACACAGACATAGACAGAGACAGAGACAGAGACAGAGACAGGAAATAGATGAGACAGAGGTATCTATAGTGACGATGATGATGATGATGATGATGATGATGATGATGCTCGTGGCTTTGGGACGCGCCAAGTGCTGAGGTCACTCACTACTCACTTGAAGCCAAACGGAGACAAAGACAGAGACATAGACAAGCGTAAATATAAAGATAGATAAGGGATAATGGTAATTCAAGGGTGATATTCACTCGATTTTACCATTGCTTGTCCATTTAAAAAACCTTTATTGCCTAAATGAACACCGATAACCGGATAACGTTGTCATTTTTACTGAAACACTTCACGTGCGTACCCTTACCCACGCATGCACGCAGCAACAGTACCAGCGTGCGATAACAAACCCAAAGGCTACCCTACTACTCTACGACGCTCTTCTGAAATACAAGCCGGTGCTACATGAATACATACATGGTCTACCATCACAAAAACAAAGACAATGCTAGACTACTATACTTGCTTTCGTTTCACGCTATACTCCTGTGAGGCGTTACTAAGCTGCCGTTCAAACACTAAACTGCTGAGGTGCAATCTTCCTCCTTCTTCGCTGACACAAAAGAGTACAAACTCTGTTCTCCGACAGCTGCAGCTACTGCTTTTCTCCACTACCTACCTCCGCTACAGAAGAATCACATTTGCCTTAATGTAACTTCTAGTCACAACTGCTGTTTGCATTTCTACAGCTATCTCAACCGCCATTCGAATAAAAATGGTTGCTTTTCACAGCTGTTATTTTTAAATACACTAGCTATTTCTATTACCAATCACCAAGGACGTTGGCTTCTGCTAATCAGTCAGAAACCACGACTTCTACAGATCTTCTCAAATTAACTTCAACCTCAACCGTGTACCGTAAGTTTGTCCTGAGGCTGCAGAATTTCCTTGGGAGCCTCCTTCGGAATCACGACCGACTCAATCTCCACAGCCGTCGCCGGTGGAACTGAAGAACCGTCAGCGGTCTCAAACGGAGACCTTTCTCCGGTCTCGGTCGGAGAACTCACGGTGGGCTCCGTGGGAGAGCCAACGGTCGGCTCGCTAGCCGGACAGTCCTGGATCTGAAAACATTCGCTGGCGCTGTGGAGGGCTGTTCGATCGTGAAGCTCGCGTGAGCCCACACGGCCAATTTGTAACGCGGGTGATGACGTCAGTGGAAGTGAGCCTATCACTGACGAGATATGGAACTAATGTCTGTTGGACAGGGTCCTGACGTCAGAGTGACGTCTGTGCATATCGTTTGTCACCTATATTTTGGTTGGCGATTTGTTACGGAATCCTGTTGAGTTGAATGACTTTTAGAGCCTGCCATCAGCCAGTTTCCAGTTCATTTGGGATACGAACATTACTTCACTCGAATGTCATAACATTTCTAGAGTGGCTTAATCACATAGTTAATAAATTTGAACATAAAGAAGAATAAACAAGTGAAAGCAAGTGATACAATAACAAGAGTGAGAAACAAATAAGCGAAATGATCGAAAATAATAACTATGAACTTTTCAAAAATGTTGGAATAAAACTACCGCTGACAAAAACAGTACATAAACTTTCACCCAAGGGAAACTCAGAAACATCATTTCTGCACTGTAGAAGCATCCTATGTATGTAGATCTAAGCTGCGTGCCATAAATCAGCGTTCAGACCAGGATAAATATACTACACATGCCACCTTCCAACACCTCCCAATTAAGAATCTCGGGGAGAAGCCAAGCATTGCCCACCTCTATTATTACGGTGACAGCCAAGCTACGCCAACCCCAACGAAGCATTCAAGGGAGCAGCCAGAAGTTCCCCATCTCTATTTAGGTATGGTTGGAAGCATCAAGACTGTTGCAGCTCTACTCGGGTAGCGCAGGGTAAAGCCAAAACAGGCCCATCACTATATAGTTACCTTATGGCTTGGCCAAAACAGGCCCACCTCTATTTAGGAAATGCAGGGTGTGGCCAATACTGGCCCAGCTCTATCCAAGAACCGCAGGGAGAATCCGTACTGGCACATCTTTAAAATATCATTCGCAGGCGAGCCGATTCCATCTCCAGCACTACTTCTGTACACTCGTGCGAGGTCGTATGACGTCACACAGGCGATGGATGACGTCACAGACGTCAACAGCAGGAGCATGCTTCTCAAGGTCACCGCAGCGCGGCGCCAACAGCCGCCCTACCTGAAAACCGGCCGGCGATTGGCCCTCCAGTGGTAACACGCCCGCTGATTGGCCATCCAGCTGCAAGGCGCCCGCTGATTGGCCCTCGACCCGCGTCTCGCGCTGGTACATCTTCTGCTCCTGTTCGCAGGACTCGACAACTCGTCGTGTGCGCGTGACCGTGGTTCCGCCGACCGTCTCCACGGACGTCGCCACGGTCTGGTGGGACTCATGGGACTCATGCGCCTCTTGGTGTTCAAGCTTCGTCGTGCAGCCCCCTCCTGCGCTGAGCACCCTCTCGAAGCGATCCTCCAGGGTGTGCCCCTCGCTCCTCTGCTGCTGCTCCTGCTGTAGCGGCTGATGCTGCTGCACGTCTTCAGCTGGCACCAGAGATGTTTCCTCGGAGAAGGAGACATGTCGCACCGCCGGAGGCTCCAGCTGCGCAGGCTGAGCCGGCTGCGCAAGCTGAGCCGGCGGCGGAGGCTGAGCCGGCTGCACAGGCTGAGCCGGCGGCGGAGGCTGAGCCGGCTGCACAGGCTGAGCCGCCGACGGAGGCGGGGAAGCGACAGTTGGCTGGGGCTCGGGAGCCTCGGCAGGAGAAGAAGCGACCACGGGCGGACGGTCCTTCAATGGGGAGCCGAACTCCGGCTGGTGCTTGACGCTGCCGAACGCAGCCGCTTTGTCCTTGAGAGGTCAGAGAAAGGTCACCGCCGCCACACAGCGATGGTCGGTCGGGTGTACGCCTCACGTACACCTGTTACAGGTGTTGATTGGTGGCGGCGGTATATGGTGGTTTGTATTAGCAACATTAGAACACGGAAAAGTAGCAAACGCAAGTGAGTAAGAAAACAAACAAATGGAAAAAGGTGAAAGTTGTTTAATACATCAAGATGTACTGGTGTAAAGAAAATGTTTCATTAAACATATGCAACGGTTTTTCTGAACCATCGTGAAAAAATATGATTCTGTTAATAAGAATACACCTCACAGGAATTATCGTAGCACAAAGTTGAAACGTTAGGCACATCCTATTTAAATCTTCAATATCGTTCACTTTGCCTCGTCAACAAAAAAGCCAGCAGGACCCACCTAAAAAACACGCACACACGCACACCGGACCGAAAAACGTCAGATTACGTTCACAGAAATCTCCGGACACACAATCAGCTGACCATCAAGAAGCCAGCTGATCATCGCCTTGGGCGACAGTCCCTCTGCCGGTACCTTGAATGATTGAGGAGTGCGGTTGAACGCGTTAAAATGTTTTGTCTCGGTGTCCACGGCGGTCACCAGCTTGACGGATCCAGTTGCCGGATCCGTCTTAATCATCGTCGCAGAAGTCTGCGGTCAAGGTCAAGGTCGCCAGGGTAAAGGCCGGGGCTAGAGGTGAAGGCCACAACAGCAGGAAGCTGATGCGGTGAAGCGGCAACGACTAAGGGTGTCGAGACTCGAGGGAACACACTTTTAGTCGAGGCTCGAGAGAATCTGAGCAGCAGGGGAAGAGGAAGAGCGAGAAATGACAAGTGTGAATGCACTACTTTGACATCAGAAACTACGAGAATGAGCCCAGTGATAGGTGTGATATTGATACGAGAAAAAGAGGGGTTCACGCAAAGCAACAGAGGCAAGATCGACATCAGGACACTAAATCGATCCAAGCAACAGAGGTTAAATCGTAATCGATGCCAGAAACCAAGTCCTCGAGCAAAGCAACCGAGGTGAATGCCAGTTTCAGCCATTCTAACAGGAACAAAACATTACAGTGCAATAGGTAGAACACATACATGGAATACCCCGAGGAGCGTCCTCAAAGAAAGAAGAAAACATGACCAAGATCGACTTTTCCCTGCTCACCGATCGCATTCCTGGAGGGCCACGGCTGGCGGGCGCCACCTGAGGCGACATTTGTGCCGCGGGGGCGGCGGGTTTGGGCGCCACAGGAGGCGGCAACTTGGCCGGCTGCTGGGGGATGATCCGCGGCGCGTGAACGCTGGTCTGAGGAGCCCCCTGGCCGTCAGCTGAAATATGACGTCATCAGTCAGGGAGCTCGCGATTGTTGGATTACTCAACAGCAGATATGCGATTTGTGTTGTCGCTTAATGACTTAATGACGCTAAATGACTTAATGATTGTTCGGGCCTGGTAAGTAACGTTGCGTTATTTAGTGTTATTTCATATTAGTTCTGGATGCGCGAAAAATAGTTGATAAAAACCAAGTTGAGAGTTTATAGCTAGGCCTAGCATCGTTAAATAGCAGAGTTTAAACGAGCATGATAGTCATATAGTGATGGTGCATGACATATGTCGTAGTTAGCGATTCAGTGCAATTTGATGTCGATAAGAGCGTGAAGACAATGTGAAGGTGATTAAGTTGATTATAAAATGTTGATTGTCCAACGTAAAATGTGTTTCCATGGCAGCAACATTACAGCAAATACGCAGCATATATTTCGAGGAGGAAAGCATTTAAAACTCATCCTTGGGTGTCCATGCATGCAGGTTTCAAAAGAGTTCGGCATACAAGAAAACAGCAGTTCTAGACAAAGCGAGACTTCTGATTCAAGGGAAACTGCAACATACCAATGAAAATACACACACAATGCAATCCATGCAGAGAATGCTAATGAACTACGAAGGATTATGTCAACGCATGGACAGAAGTAATTGGTTGTTGGTTAATGGTTTAAGAAACCCTTCCCACATAGTAGAATCGCACCAGTTACTCGCAACATCTGGATAGATCTTCTCCCTCTATCAATTGCTGTGTTTCTGATAGCCTTTGCTAGAAAAAAATCCCTAGACTCCAAGACCTCATCTGTTCCCTCATCACCGCACGGAATCGTACACAACCCTAACGCCATCTATATCTCAGCACTCCCGCCATCTATCGGCCGACCTCTGAATTTGTAATACTCACGTTTGACCACCAACGAGCGCATGCTGCGTGATTTGATGCTGTTCAAGCCGCTGTAATCGGGATCTAGGGGAGCATGGTCGACCGCCTCTTCCGGCGGGTCCGCGTGCACCTGAGGATTTTGGTCCATGTCCTGCACCATCCGCAGCACCTCCGACATGTTGCCGTCGTACTTCTTCTCGTTCTTCTTGAAGTCGACGCTGTTGGGCAGCGGGCGAGGTGTGAACGGCCACAGGCGGACTTGAAACCATAAGGTGGTTTGAAGAGGTGGAATGTCTCGGATTCCCGCCAAGAGAAGATGTTGAATAGAAGAAGACAAGACAATGGAAGGCGAAGACGCGATGGGAAAAGTAATATTTTGAAGTGGAACAAACGACGGAGACAACGGATACAATGCAGCCGTTGACTGTTGTGATTGTGATTGTGGGAATGTGATTGTATTATTAGGATTAGGTGATTGTGATTGCGTGCTTGTGATTGTATAATTATGATATTGTGATTGTGTGATTGCTTGATTGCGATTGTTTGATTGTGATTGTGTGATTGCGATTGTGTGATTGCGATTGTGTGATTGTGTGATTGTGCGATTGTGATTATGTGATTGTGTGATTGTGTGTTTGTGATTGTGCGATTGCGATTGTGGTGAAGAGGAACAACAAGAGAACCTTAACGATGCAACAACAATGAATGTCTGTATTTCTCCTAAAGACAGCAACAACCGAAATCGTCGACATTTGCCTTGGCACTATCTGTGAAATGCAAACATTCGAGGAGCCCCGAAGGCATGTGCCTGAAAGCTAGGCAGACGTTACAGTGTGGACATCAATGCAGGTACCTACATTGATGTCCACGTGCTAAATCAGCGTCAGGCAACAGATGCCAGGCGCTGCTTTAATAAATTCAGATGTAAAACGTAGTTATTAGATGTGTCGTCATGCCTGAGCATACGGAGCGGGAGGCAGACAGAAATACGATGCAAGCACCAATGCCAAATTCCTCCCTCATTCCTGCTGCTTCCTGCCCAGCTTAGCCAACGGCGCCGAGCGAACTCCTGGCACCGGGTCGCTCCAGTACCCGGGATTCTCGCCTTGGCCAAGACCGCGCCGTGTTTACATGAGCCCGAGGGTGCCAGAACCCGACGCTTGCCCGCCTGCCCCGCGTGTGCCTCCTGGCCGGTCGTCCACCATGGCGGCGCTGTGGTGTGTCGCTGCGCCCAGACTCGGCTGGTCAGCGTGACAGCTCG
>JARFNZ010125553.1:0-11784 GCA_031763405.1 Balanus nubilus
CCGCCGTTTTTGAGCTATCTTTGAAAAACCGGAGGGGGGGTGTTCAAACACCCCACCCCCAGCAGGGCGCGGGTTAAGTAAGTTTGTTTTAAAACGTTCGGCAATGCATAAGGAAGCGAAATTCTTTTCTGAGCTTTGTGATTTGTTTGGGAGGTATGCGCCCCCCCCCCCCTCCCCCACAGCGCCATAGACCGTCGTTCTGGATCCGCCAGTGTGGGGGTATGCATAAATGGCGCCCTTGTGCCTCGGTCTCGCACAGCTGTATCATCTCGGACGCTCTTGGATTGTGCAGGAGGACGCCTTTGGAGGTATTTATATGTGGAAAGGCGCCGTCAAAGGTGTGTCGGTGGACGCATTTGAAAGTATGTAAGATAACACCCTCATATTTCTATCGGTGAGTACTTTTGGAGGCATGTGGGAGGGCCCTTCATAGGAATATCGGAGTGCGCCTTTAGAGCTATGTTGAAGGGCGCCTTCAGAGATGTGTCGGGGGCGCATTCAAAAATATATTTTAAAACACCCCTGAAAGTGTATTAGAGGGCGCTTTTGAATGTGTGGGAAGGCGTCCTCGGAGCAAATTTTGAAGGCGCCTGCAGTGGTTTATCAAAGGCGCCTTTAGAGCTTTAGATGTGGGAGGGCGCCTCCAAAGGTGTGTCGTGAGGGCGTCTTTGGAGGCATGTAGGGGGCACACTTGGAGTGAAGCTTGAGGGCGTCTTCGGAGGTATAGCAAAGGCGTCTTAAGAAGAGCGACCTCCCACATCCCTCGAAAGGCGCGCCCTCACGACGAGCCTTTGGAAGCGTCTTCCCATATCTCTTTAAAGGCGCCTCCAAAGGTGTGTTGTGAGGGTGTCTTTGGAAGCATGTGGAAGGGCGCCCTTCTAATGGCACATGTGACACACCTCTAAGGGCGCACTAAAAATTTCACTCGAAGAGCGCCCTCCGCTACATGCCTCCAAAGGCGTCCCCACAGGCGTCTTTGGAGTCTTTGGCGCCCTCACAGGCGTCACAGGCCCTTTGGAGGCGTCTTCTTATATTGTTCTAAAGGCGCCTCTAAAGGTGTTTCGTAAGGGCGCCTTTGGGAGCATGTGAGAGACGCCCTTGGAACAAAGTTTGAGAGCGCCTTCAGAGGTGTATTAAAGGCGCCTATGTGGGAAGGCGTCTCCAGAGGTGTGTCGTGAGGGCGCCTCTCGAAGTGGTTGGAAGGACGCTTTGAAGGCATGTGGAAAGTCGCCCTCGGAGACGTGTCAAAGGTCGCCATTCAAGCCTGAAAATATGGGGGTGGGCGCCTTCAGAAGTGTATCTGAGGGCGCCTTTGGACTATATAGGAGGGCGCTTCCTGATGTGGCGACCTACTACACGGCCAAAGACGAAGTCTCTAAATAGTCCACAATGTCGGAGGGCGCCTTTGACTCCGTTCGCTGATTGTGGGGCGCATTTCATGAACAGAAAGCGACGTCCATACACCGAAGGGGCCTTGGGGGCCTTCGGGGCGTGGGGGCGCCTTGGGTGCACAAGGGCGCCTTGGGCGGCCAAGGGGGGGGTGCATGGCCCGGTGTCCCCCCCCCCCCTAAATACGCCACTGCATACTTTTTCCGGTCTTTCCGTCTTCTGGACAACACGAGTCAACTGGATTAATCCATCCAAGTCACTCACTGAAATCACCTCCAGTTACATGCGACAGACAATTTCATCAGCCGCAATCAAGACCACAATACGGCTCGAGAGATCGCAATCACCGAGCAAAAAACTCAGCCACCTCTTGTCAGAGCGCACACTCAAACTTCCATCCCAGCCGCTAGATGTCGGTGCGCTGCGCCGGCTCGTGCCGGGGAGATTTGGCCCAATCACAGCCGGGGTGGGAGGGTGGTCTGCGCGGGCCGGAGTGCGCGGGTCGGCTGGCGGGGCGGCCGGCCGCTGGCCGCTGGGGGCGCGGCAGTCGGGGCCGCACGCCGGTACGTGAAGCCTGTGTCGGTGTCGCTCGTCCGGTTGGTGTGTAGGTGATCTGACCGTAGTAGGTAGTCCGGCAGCATGGAGAATCAAGACTCGATCGGGTCTCCCTCGGAGCTGCCCAACGACCCCGGGTGAGTGAGGGGGCATGTCGCCGAGCCCCGTACGGGGGTGGGGTGACGCGGTGTCGGCGGAATTCTTGTTAGCATCCACATGGGAGGGCTGTTTGTGCGCGAGAAGGGAAATCAGCTGATCTGAGTTGATGGTAGGTCACAACTGACCGCAGAGTTCCCACGCCGATTCGGGATTCACCCGTGGTAAAACTGGCGTGGGAGTGACCACGCTTGGGTGACGCATCGGCTTGTTTACATTATTTATCGTTATGATGAGGCGCTTGATTACATGATTGGTCATCCACTCATGTTCCATTTCAGCTGGTTTATTCAAGTGTCGGCTCATTTATCGAATGGTTTACTCGATTTACCCAAGATCTGTTCCTGGCAACAGTTTATTTACATAGCTCATGTTTTCTGCCAGTACCATTACGTACGTTTACACGAAACAAGGGTTCGCACTATGTTTCACGCTATCCTCCTAACGTTCAATTTCGAGTAAGCGTCTCGTCGTCGGCTCTCAACACGACAAAGTCTCGCCACTCAAGGATAGTTGGTCACCACAGAACGAGACCATACTTTTAGGGCTCGATCGTTTCTCCCACGAGGTAATTCCTGCTTAGCGGCGTGGGACACGGCTGGACATGAGCGCCACTATCTCTAATATCATCTCTGCCGTGCACTCGGCTATCTCAGCGGGCTGCTGGGGTTTTACGTGATCGACCGAAGGACTGACCGTTTACCGTTTTCTCCGGCAGGAAAATGTTCATCGGCGGTCTCAGCTGGCAAACCACGCCTGGTGAGTTGAGTTGAGTCACGAGCGGTGAGAAGGAGTCGCTCACTGATCTCTCCCTGATCTCTGCGAGAGTTTCTCTTATCGTGATCACGCATAGGATTGTAGTACCTCAAGCAATTCTCACCATTTAGTGCAATGCATCTTGTGATATCCTTACTCCGTAGTTCAGTTTTATCGCGCCTTTTACGTGATGGGATTGCACCAGACAAACGGGTAGTCTGTCAAACCTCAAACCGCAACAATCACGTTCCTCTGCACTCTGCTCTCTGATCTGTGATTTATCACACGCCCTGACTTGCAAGCGACCCGAGCTGCACGGGCTGACGAATGGGGTGGCCCTGCGCGGCGACCCGCACCTCTCCGCTGCGGCCCGCTCCAGAGCTCCACCCCTGCCGGCCGAATATGGGGCGGCCGCACCAAACGCTACACGGGCACCGTGGCTTGACGCGGTGGGCGCTCACCTTTACCCGGGAGGTCAGGAGAAACGGCCCAGTGTCGTCCGCGCTTAGAGCTCACTTTCCCGCGCGGCGCCGCGGCGAAATCGGCCGTGCCGGCGCCGCGCCCGCCGACCCCGGCACACCCGCGCCCCGAGGCACCGCGGCCGGCCTGCAAGGAGCACCGAACGAGTGCTACGGCGCCGCGATGATGACTAAGTGCTGGTAATGACGGGGGCTTCGCCGGGACGCCCCCGCCCGCCCACGTCCAGCACCGAGTACCCATCATCATGGCAGGTACCGTCTCCCGCCCGGGGACCGGACCGCGACCGCACTGGGACCACTGGCGGATCCAGAACGAGGGCTGCAGGTGATATGGGGACTAAATTTCAAAAAGTTTCACACAATTTGAAAAACTCATCGGATTTGGCTTCCTTGTGTCTTATAAGGCAGTTTAAAACAAATATGCCTTGGTAAAAGTTTATTAGATTTCCTTCTAAATTAGAAAATGTGTCAAATTTCGCTGATTTCAGACGATTTGGGGGTGGTGTTGGGTGGAGGGGGCCTGCCGCCCCTGCCCGTCTTGGATCCGCTATCGACTGGGATCATGTCAGAACAAACATCCTTCTATACCGTACCGCCTGACATGAGCGCGCTGCCCAGTTCCGACTTTACACCCACTGCCTCCCCGGGCCATTTGTCGTCCGAGCACCGCACAGCTGTGCGCGACACTTAGCTGGCCCCGGCGGCCGGGTATCGACGTTTCTCCGGCTGACTCCGGGTCGTCGACGGCGACGCGTCGTCAGCGACGTCCATCCATCAGTCCACGGAAAGTGGGTGTCACGGCGTGGACGTCCTGATCGAGGAGCCGCCAGGTGGAGCCCACCGCCGCCTATTTTCCAAGCGTTTCCGGTTACCCCAAAATGATACTCCGGGTCGTTTTTGTGGGGCGTCGAGGATTCGTGGGATAATAGCGGTTGTTTTTGCGCACTTAGTTGGTATGAGTTGGTGCAAGAACGATGAATCCACAAGCATGAAGCAAGCTTGCAATAAAACAAATCCTCTCTTAAGCATAGCCAGGAGCCAGCTACACAAAGTGATTGGTGTCAGACACACGTAGTCTCAGGTCCTCCTACTTACATACAATCATCGATTACATCATCCCATCAGCCATGGAGCTCGTGGCATTGCGGCAGTTAGCGGGCTGCTCCAAACCACTGCTGTGCCGGCCGTACGACCTCATCCTTCGGACCAGACTGGAGGCCGGCTGGGCTGGGGCGGCCGGCCGGTCTCCGGCTGTCTGTGGACCGCAGCGTCCGGCTGTGTCGGGGCAGCCGGCTGGGACAGCCTGTCCTGTATGTTGGGACGTCCCGGCGGCCTGCTGGTCGGGCGGCTGGTTCCGGGGCCGGCGGCGGCACCGGCGGCACCTACCGTCCTCCCTCTTGGTAGGCGTCCAGCCGAGCGCTCCGCCTGCTCCGCCCGCACCGCCGAAGGGAGGCCGTGCCGTGTTTCCATTGTCCAGCATGTTAAACCTCACGTCCGGTCGGCACCGTCACCACCGTCACCGCCGCGGCGGCGGCCCCGGGTCGACGATCGGCTTGGAAGGGACGGCCGAAGACGGCCGCTGGAGGGGCGACGTCTGGGTCGGGGACACGATATACGTCGGGGCGCTTGGTCGTTTGGGCTATATTGAAGTCGTGAGTCACATATCACAGCGTCTGGTCTGGGGTCATCGCTTGCCGTGGGTCTCCATGTGAAAGCTCTCGAGTCCCACAAGTCCCTGCATGTCCCTTGGAGTCCCTGAAGTCCCCCCACCCCCGGCACGCCGCCTGATTTCAATCCACCCCTTGACTCTGATCGTTGGATTCGCTATTTGCGAGCATTTCCCCGAGTAGGATCCGTATTTATGCTTCCGACTCTGCGGTACCGATCTGTTTATTGTTTATCCATTCCATGTGTCTGCATTCAGCTCTCACCGCGTTCCTGTGTCTGTGGCCAAACACCGGCCTGTTTCGCCGCCTCTGAGTTGGCTGCGTGTTGTAGTACCCTCGCGGGACCGTTCGTTTGAAGCGACGCGGAGGTCCGCGGTTGGCGGGCTTGATGCCGCCGGTCGTCATGCCGGTAGCGGCAATGTTGCACGCCTGTCTGAACATTGACGCACGCGACAGGCGTGATGAGTCTGCCGTTTTTGTCGGTGTAGGTGTGTATGTGTGTGTTCTCGGCGCTGCTGGATCACAATCTCCGTGTAGTGGAGATGTGGGATGCGTTCTGCGCCAGTGCCTGGCCAAGTGCATAGAGCGTAACGTAAACAGATTTGAGCGACGGTGATACATAGGTGAAGGTATATTTACCACTTACGGGTTTGTTTGCCCATAACAAACACTGGGTTAAAGTTAAAAGTATTACCCCAAAATTACCCCCAAAACTTCGGCAGAATAGATCTCAGAGGTATAGTATTATTACTTCACGAAAATTAAAGACTGTCACATAACGCAATATGCGTTAATCATTTGCCACGATAAAGGTAACGCGACAGCAGCTACAATGTGATGAGATAACCAGAGCCGTCTCTATCGGTGGCTGCTCGGTTAGAGATCTGCGGAGAACAACGGCGTCGCTCCGGCTCCCTGCAGCTGGTAAGGAGTGCAGCTGAGGCGCAGCAAACCACCGAGGTGCTGCAACTCCGCCCTGTGAGAGCCGTGACTCAGTCGGCGGGGGCGCCGTCCTGCGTCGCCTGACAGCCCGGCGACCTCGGCTGTCGGGCCGACACCCCGCCCGTGGGTGGCCCTGCGCGCCGACATGTCGCCGACATACGGCCATCTCCCGCCGTCAGCCGCCGACGTCCCGCCGTATGCTTCCGACAGGCCGCCGGACACCCTCCCGTGCCGTGCTGCCGTCCCTGTTCCCAGGGGGACGCCCCACAATACCGGCGGTCTGAATCTCTCTCGCCCCGCGTGTGAAGCTGCATTCCGACTCTCCCACGCCGGGTTCGTTCCAGGGGGACTGAGAGGGGAGGGGGCAGGGTAGGGGGTCTGGAACGACTGTCCCCGTCCCCGTCCAGGCAGCCACGTGGTCGCCATGTGTAGCAGGACAGCGGCGGCAGCAGCAGCGGCGGTGGCGGCGGCGGCGGCGCGACACCAGGCGACACTGAACCCACGCGGGGTTGGGAGGAGAGCAGAGGAGAGGGAGAGAGGGGGGAGAGGAGACAGCCTAGTTCCCAGGCGTGACACTCGGAGGCCGATGGTGGCGGCCGAGCAGCTGGGGTGGATAGACAGACCGGGGCAGGGTAATCGGTCATCTTGATGTGGCGTCCAGAGGGAGATGGCGACGACAGTGGTTGGTGTACTGTGGTGTACTGGTATGTAGCAGACCAAGCACACGACCCCTCCCTCTCCCTAACTCTCTCCCGCCTCTCCCATTGCTCCCAAAACTTTACCTAGTCACGCCTACGGCTCTCTCTCTCTCTCTCTCTCTCTCTCTCTCTCTCTCTCTCTCTCTCTCTCTCTCCCGCTCTCTCCCCCTCTCTCTCTCCCTCTCTGTCTCCCTCTCTGTCTCCCTCTGTCTCACTCTCTTTCTCCCTCTCTTCCTTCCTCTCTTTCTCCCCTTCTCCTTGTATATTCCCCCTCTTCCACTCCACTCTATTTACCTCCCTCCCTCCTTCGACCCCTCTCTCCTTCCCAGCTCCCCTCCTCCCATCGCTCTCCCCAGTCACGGCTGCGGAGCTCGGCTCGTGGGGGACGGCCGCCGGCCGGTGGTGAGGAAGCCGGTTCCTGCACGTGCAGCTGCCGCTGGAAGGGGGGGAGGGAAGGAGGGGCCTCCTGTCTACAGTCTCAATAGGGGTGCTGCCACCGCACCGGGCCGAACGGGTGGAGACACAGCAGCTGGACGGTTAACTGCACGTTTCCCCCGAACCTCCCCCTCCCCCACCCTCCACACCGGGCGCTGTCCAAGAATGGGGTTAACTCGCAATAGGACTGGGAGGGCGGCTGATATATTTCGGCCAGCTGGTGTTTAGAGGTCAGAAGTGCTTAAACTTTTCCGGAAGTTTTCATCTGGCGCCATAATCGCCGTAGCTGGCATTTCCTCGTCACAGGCTGTAGTGCCGAGTGGGATAGGTATCGGACTCGGGGATAAGACATCGCGTCACGAAGACTCAAGTACACACCTGGCAAACATATCTGAAACGAGGATCTTTATATAAAAATCGCTGAGTCCTGTATCTGCTGTGCCGCTGCACTATGTCGGATCTCTGGTATCTCGCAACTCTCACAGTTGTCTGTTCTTACCTACCTCTTACTTTTTACCACATTATTAGGTCCAGTCAGTACCTCTCCTCTCTCAGTGTCCGGCCTCCACCGGCCTCCGTCCAACACCTCTGCCCGTCTCCCCGTCACTGCCCTGCGTCTCTCATCGTCACCTTGTCTCCGAGGCGGTCCGGTCCTCCGTCCAACACCTCTGTCCGTCTCCCCGTCACTGCCCTGCGTCTTTCATCGTCACCTTGTCTCCGAGGCGGTCCGGTCTCGTCGCGCCGTCACCTCTCTGCACAAACAAACCACTGCGCCGGCCGGTGAGAGGCCGGGAGCACGTCTCGGCCGGGACGCCGGAGGTCACCGCACGGCCACGACGCACCGCCGCGCTGCTGCTGGGGGTGACGTCACCGGACACATGACGTCACTGGTGACAGCTTCTGTCGCCAGAGGTGGCTACCGTCACTGATGTGTCTTCTGTTTGGGGAGTGGATCAGGAACTGAGTGACGGGCTGGATAGATGGCGGTCACTGATGATGGGAAGAGATTGGCTTGTCTCTATCTTCGTCCGGCTTCTTTTTCAATTAGGTACGTCGGGGAGAATATGATGGAGGTATACCAGCCATGCGTTCGGCTTCTGGAAAATATTCTCCCTTGGATAATTCTCCAAATGTATCAGGTATACAGCAGTCTGGAAAGATCATGATCTATGATACTTATCCAACATTTTCCAAATGCCGATCGCAGGACAGGTTTGCTGATACATTCCTGTTTCCTCTCGTCCATTGCCACTGGACCGAAGCTCTGGACCAGATGCAGGGCGACCAGCGGGCCCCGGGTGGCGGTCAGCCCGCTCCTTCCTGCCGGTCACGTGACCAGAGCCAGGTGTTCTGCGGGCGAGCACGTGCCACGTCAGGGCCGCAGCCGAGGGGGCTCCCCAGCGGGCGGTCCCGGACGCGGGCGGGAGCACCTCGGTCTGGCCGGGACACCCCGGGTCGACCGGCGGTCTGGGTCAACATGACGAGAGAGGGGGAGGGTACCGCCGCCGGCAGTCAGCTGATGACGCCCGCCCAGCGGGCGGCCGGACGGGTAGAGGGAGAGGGACGCCCTCTCTCCCTTCCCTCTCTCCCTTCTCTCTCTCCCTCCCGACGGACCGACCGACCGCCGTGCCGTCAGCGTCCGATGTAACTTACCCGCAGGCACGCCGCAGCAAATGGTCCCGAGCGGTCGACAAATCGACCGATGCTCGTCACCGTAAGACACTTACGTACCGAAACCGTGTGGCGGTCGAAACGTGTCATGTATCGCCCGCAAACCACCGCTTGGTCCTCTGTCAGGGGAACCACCAACGCCCGGCGGACCGCGGGTCTCCCAAACGACGACACCCACACGACGACCCGACGACGACGCAAAACGGTCGTCGACGCCGACGTGCTGATTGCGCGGAAATTGCGTCGAGAGCGGCGCGGCGGCACGGCACTGGGCTGAGCCAACTCTCCCCATCTACTCAGGCTTTTGCACGGGGCGGACCACCCGTGGTTTCCTCCAGAGCGAGCGGGGCCGGCAGGACCGGCCAGCCGGGCGGACCGGGCGACCGGCGGTCGGCTCGATTACGATTTCCTCCCGTCGGCCACTGATGGTAATGGGGACCTGGCGTGCTCCGCAGGGGCTCGTTTTTTACCCGGCCACACTAGTGAGTCGAAGACGGCCGGGGTGTACTGGGAGTGGGTGCAGACGTACTGAGTGTACTGGGTGCTGGGTATTCGGGTTAGGGTGCTGGGAAGCCATGAGCCGGATGGCGGCAACCCTCATTACCTGACCCGCCTGGTCGATCCCGGCCTGGTCTCGCCACCGTTTACCCGCTCGGTTACTGACTCCGACTCCGACTCCAGACTCCAGACTCCAGACTCCGGACTCCGGACTCCGGCCTGACTCCGGACAATGTGCTGTCTCTTCCCTGGCTCCGTCCCGCTACGTCCCTGGCTGCGACCCCGCTCTGTCTTTGGCTTCGTCCCTGGCTTCGTCCCTGGCCCCGTCCCCGCCCCGTCCCTGGCTCCGTCTCTGCCTCCGACCCGCCCCGTCTCTGGCTCCGACCCGCCCCGTACCTTGCTCCGTCCCCGCCCCGTCCCTGCCTCCGACCCTGGCTCCGTCCTGTCCCGACCCTGGCTCCGTCCTGTCCCGACCCTGGCTCCGTCCTGGCCCCGTCCCTGGCTCCGTCCTGGCCCCGTCCCTGGCCCCGTTCCTGGCTCCGTCCTGGCCCCGTCCCGGGCTCCGTCCCCGCCCCGGCCCTGCCGCCGTCCAGGCCCATCCCTGGCTCCGTCCTGACCCTGTCCCCGCCCCGTCCCTGGCTCCGTCCTGGCCCCGTCCCTGGCTCCGTCCCCGCCCTGTCCCTGCCTCCGTCCCTGGCTCCGACCCCGCCCCGTTCCTGCCTCCGACACCGCCCCGTCCCTGGCTCCGTCCTGGCCCGTCCCTGGCTCCGGAGCAGTGCTGGTGGAATGCGGGCTGGTGGTGCGCCCAGCTCACAGCTGGGAGTAATGACCATCACACGCAGCCGCTGCTGGCCGGCCGGCCTGGTACAGAGGACGACAGCTGACCCGGCTTAACACTGCTCCCGAGGCTGTTCTTGTATTGTGACAGCCTAACAGAGAATTATCTGCATGCAGACAAATACAAGGCGAATTTTCATCACTTCGTGCAGTGAAATTACCCGTCTCTTTCCCTTCATTCTGTGTCTCGCTACCTCACAACCAAGGCTGCAAGCACGCCCGTCCCTCGTTAAACTTCAACCTGACCCATGGTTAGGCGTCCCAATGGCGCGGTCCTCCTCCCTCCCTCCTTCCTGCGGTCCCTGTCCCGGGGCGTCACTGCCGACCACAGAGCCAGTGGACCGCTAATTGCCTCCGTTTGGCGCCGGCCGCTGCGGTGACGTTTGCGGCAAGGCCATTGCCCACGGTTGAGTGCGGACGCAGCGCGACCAGGCGTGACAGCCTGTTAATTGATGCGTCACGCGGAGCGCCGAGGTCCGCCGCCACTAACAGGCTGCATCTCAGTTTCGCTGTCCAAAAACGGGGGAGGGGGGATGTGAGAGTGGGGAAGGGAGGGATTGTTTCAACTTTTGGAAAGGATCAATACCAACATCTAGGATGTTGTCCCTTTCAATGGGAATAATTCACATCAGAGACGAAGGGTGTGATATGGCCTTTGAAGCTGAGCGCCCTAAACCCCAATCATTATCATCAATTCAGAGACGAAAAATACTTATTTGTAAGGGAAGAACAAAAGCGTTCACGAATTTCCCCACAAGCTCCACGCATTTGTTCGATTCCAAAGCATAATATTTTGGCGCATTAGAGACGCATCGGTTAAATCATGTTCATCGTACGCAAACAAACACTCAAAATCGCATTCCTTTTCCGCCGACGGCATGCCCCTGCTCACGCTACACCGATTCATATGCCAACCACATGACGGCTAATGACGTCACTGGTTGAGTCAGCCCCGTGCGGCCGTCGATGGCCGTGTGTTGCGTGTTTGTCTGTATGGCTGTCACCGTGCTCCTGTCGGGCATGGCAGGGTGCTCCTGTGCTCCTGCCGGGCCGTCAGCCGGCCGGCCGGATGGCAGCTGACCCGCCCCTGGCCGGGTGTTCGGCCCCTCCTGATCGAGATCAGACCAGTTCACCGGGTACAGTTGGAGACGGAGGCAGGTTGGCGTGTCTCAAAACTGGTTTGACGGAGTAAAAACATTCAAGTGACTGCTACCGTGCTTCAGATTGTGTGAATCGCTGCGGTGACGTAAGGAAACGGTGAGCGTATGCCGCTGCGGGGTTGAATGTCTTCCGCGCTGTTGTTTCCGAAAGAACGGAATGAGGACTGCAGGGAGTAAAACAATGAGCATGTGTGAAAGACGGTAAATGACTGGAAACATTCAAGTTACATTCATTCTATTGTTTCGGACAAGCTGTTAAAATGTCGTGCATGTTTTCTTTGGAGAGCTGGCCCCTTCTCGGCACGGCTGTGTGACGCAGAGTTACAGAGAAACGAAAACATTTACATTCGCTGTCCGAGTTTTAGTTTGAATGGAATACAACGCCTTTCGATGGGTAGCCTCTCTCATGTCAGACGTAGTCGAGCATGAGCAGAGCGTACCTAACGTGCTGCAGACTCTCTGCTCTGTTTTATTGTGCTCCCTCTCCCTCTCCCTCTCCCTCTCCCTCTCCCTCTCCCTCTCCCTCTCCCTCTCCCTCTCC